>AYEL01088211.1:0-60437 GCA_000484575.1 Olivierus martensii
TTTTTTGATTGTTTTTTTCTTTACTGCTTCGAAAAGAATCTTACTCCTAAAGCATATCATTCAATAATAAATTTTCAACTCATTTAGGCCATGAATTAAATGTATAAAAATCATCATTCTCGAGAAATAATTGATACCGTCTTAAATCAATACAGGTAGGCCTCGATTAGTGCGAGTTCGAATAATGCGATATTTGATTAGTGCGACTTATAAAAATGATACCGTTTTTCAGTTAGTACGAGCAAATATTCGATTAATGCGAGTTGTAAGCATAGACCAGTCTTACTAACAAATGTCCATCCTCTTTTATGATGTTAATTAACAAATTAAGGTTAGTTTTTGGTTAGTAAAAACGGACGAGGAGCAGTCCAAGAACAGACACTTGGCTTTAAGGGGTGAAACACCAGAAAGATGGGCTTTTTGCCATTAACTATTTAACATCACTATTATTCTGCTTTGTTATGGTATACATACAGTATAGTACAGAATTTTCTCTTTTAAAAAAGTATCGGAAATGGATAAAAGGAAGAACTCATGATAAAACAGGAAACGAAAAAAAGAAGAGGTTAGTGATTACACTAGAGCAAAAAATGGACCAGTTAATACTGATAGTGATCATAAACTAGTCCATGCCAAACTGGATATTCAGCATGAAAGATCAGCAAGGGACAGCTTAAGATCAAGAAAAAAGAATATAGCCTAAAGATGCAGAACAAATTCCAAGTGACTTATAGAAGGTATGCAATAGGATAGTGACAATCATCACAGACAGTGCCAAGGAGACCATATAATTCAACTAAGAAATCTGACAGAATATAACAGCTGACTGAAAAGAGAAAGAATATGAAGATCAAATCTACTATCAGTCAGATAGAATATAGATAAATATGCAAAATATGAAAGAAAATCAATGATATACAGATATTCAATATAAAAAGGATTCAAACAGCCATTGAGAATAGCAATAGCCTCCAATCGGTATGAAGAAATAATGACTGGCAAATACCAACTAATTAGATGCAATCAGAGAAGATAATGTAGAACTTATCACCAATCAAGACAGTATAGTAGAAAAAGTAGCAACCTTCTACAAGAAATTATATAAACAAAGAGATAAATTAAGGCAAACAGCATCAAGACCAGCAAATATAGAAAACATTCCAGCAATACTACCACAAGAATTTGAGAAAGGAGTTATGATGATGAAGTGTGAAAAAGCCCCAGGCAAAAATATCATCATCATCACTCCTAAAGAAAGGAGGGATACCAGTATAATACAAGCAACTTGCCAGGATATTATCCAACTGAATGTGAATAGAACAGATACTGCTCAAGTGGAAAAATGCAATCATAGTACCAATACATAAGAAGGGGGATAAAGTGGATTTGAGAAACTATAGGCCTATCAGTATATTATTGATAATATACAAAGTATTCACAAACATTTTCACTAGAAGATTGGAACAAATACTGGATTCAAGTCAACCAAGAAAACAAACTGGATTTAAGAAAGGCTATTTGACGATGGATCATATATACACTGTCAACAAACCAAAAGAAAAATGCAAATATCATCATATCCCACTCTGCATGGCATTCATAGACTACAAGAAAACATCCAATTAAATATCTACAAGGGCAATACTAACGTTATTAAGAAATCAGAGAATAGACCATCAGTACATAGAACTAGTGCATATCATCTATGAGGAAACAACAGCCATAATATGATTACACATAGGAAAATAAAAATTCAACAAGGAGTTTATCAAGGATACATCACCAAAATATTTACAGCTTGCCCAGAAAAAATATTCTGATGAATAAATGGATGGGAATACAAAGAAATATACATCAATTGAAAGTATCTCAGCTAGCTGAGGTTTGTAGACAATATAGTGTTGTATGTCCAAACATCAAATGAGCTACAGAAAATGCTAAGTGCCTTCAAGATAGAAAATGAGAAAAAAAGACTACAAATAAACTATGAGAAAACAAAGATAATGTTCAACACAGAAATAAACTCATAACCAGTAACAATTGAAAAGATGGAAGAATACAAGTACTTAAATCAAGTAATTACAACACAAGAACAGATGAGAGAAATTCAACGTAGAATATAATTGGAATGGTATGTATGCAGCCAATACAGCAACTTCATAAGGAACAGCAGGATACAAATATGCCTCAAAAGAAAACTCTTCAATTTGTGCATACTACTAGTAATGATGTATGGTTGTGAAACATGGATCCTTACAAAGATAATGGAACAGAAGCTAATAACAATCCAAAGCAGCATGGAAAGATACATATTAGGATACACCAGGAAAGACCTGGATAAGAGAAACTAGAATAGAAGACATAATGGTAGCAGTTAGAAGCAGTAAGTGGAACTGGACAGGCCACATAGATAGATACACAAATAACCTATGGACAAAGAGAATTATGGGAGTGGCAATCAAAGCAAGGAAAAAGCCATCTTGGCAGGCAATACAAATGATGGAGAGATGATATAAGAAAAGTATATGGTTCCCAGTGGATAGAGATTGTACAAGATTGGTACATATGGAAACAAAAGAAAGAAGTATAGTGGGTGATCGGTTAACGAACACTTTCGTGAAAGATTTTTATATTTGAATAATGAACACAAATTCGGATAATGAACACTTCACAGAACAAACTGTGTGACCCACAGACTGGCGGAATGACAGTTTGGCCGGATGGCCATGTTGTAAAGCTCTGGCTTATCATCCTGGAGGATCCGGGTCCCACTCCAATTTTTTAGGAGGGGTTCGGGCCCAGGCAATTGAATCTCATCCTTCAACAATCTGGTCCTTAACTAACCTAATGGAATGACAAGCTTAGGCCTTGCACATTCATAGACATATAGATAAGGATGTATGGATATGAAACAGTAGTTTTTACTAATTAAAATGAACTTGGAGACAACTTAAAACAAATGAAAAATTTATTAAAGAAGGCAAGAGAGAGATTTTACAATATTTTGGTCTTAGAATGCACCCATACCAGATGAGGTCAATAGACTTGGGGATCTCTACTACGAAAATGCTATTAATCACTTCCAAGAAATCCTAAAGAGAGAAAAGTAATCAATATTGGACAGATTCTTTAATGGAAAATAAATATAACAGATTAAAATGCAAAACTATATATGTATATATTATTGTTATTACATATATAAACGTAGTAAGAAATTACATAATTTTTTATTTATGTTTTTTTGGGTCTCCGGAACGAATTAATAGATCGGATTTTTATTTATTTTTTTTTTTGGGTCTCCAGAACGAATTAATCAAATTCCCATAAAAATCGTTATTACATATAAATAAATGTAGTAAGAAATTATATAATTTTTTATTATGATTATTACATATAAATAAATGTAGTAAGAAATTATATAATTTTTTATTTCTATTACATATAAATAAACGTAGTAAGAAATTATATAATTTTTTATTTATTACTACATATAAATAAACGTAGTAAGAAATTATATAATTTTTTATTTATGTTATTTTGGGTCTCTGGAACGAATTAATCAAAAACCCATAAAAACCTATGGTAAATCGATGATCTGAATTAATCAAATTCCCTTTAAAAATTATGATAAATCGATAATTGGCTAACGAACAATTCGGATAGTGAACATTGTCTTAGAACAGATTATGTTCATTAACCAATTACCCACTGTATATGCATCTAGAAGTGCATGAAATAAAAAATGCTGATGATAATGTTTTAGTTTTACCATAACTACATAATAATTTATATATTCAACTTGCACAAATTCTTTAAGAACCTAAGCATTGTATAAGTAAATATATAATAAAATTTGTATTTGAATCATGTGGATGATGCAAACATACATAAATATTTTATAAATAGTTTTTTAATTTCACATATTAAATTATAATTTTATAAATATTTGTATGTGCAGAAATGTCATTTGGATGTGTTATCTTCCAGGCATGCAGCATGCATGCAAATAATATAGGGGTGCATATTCATCACAATTTCAATGCCTACCTTGCAATTCACTTAAAGACTGGAATACATTTATATTCTCATTCTTAAATTTCTTGAACTATCATTTATTTGTTAAAAATATCTTCTTAGCCATTAAACTTGATACAACAACTTTGATAAAGAAAATAAAATTTAATTTTTATTCTCTAATATTTTTGACTTTCTTAAACCTTCTTCAGGAAGAAAAAACAAAAAAATTATTTTGAAAACTAGAATAGAATAAATACTCAAATTCATATAACAAATTCAAAAAATACTAAGAACTAGTTTGAAAATTTCTAATCAGAATATTGATAGAGTAAACATTATTAAGGATAAGAAAATATCCCTTTATTTCACAAAGGAACGTTTTCGACCATTCTCCACTGGTCTTCGTCAGCTGACGAAGACCAGTGGAGAATGGTCGAAAATATTCCTTTGTGAAATAAAGGTCTATTTCTGCTTAGTGCTTGGTTTTTTTCTCTCTAATTCTTAAATGTTATTAAGTCTTATATAGTATATGTATATAATATAGGTATAGCTGATGAGGGTCAAATAGACTGAAAACGTTTCTGTCACTATATAATAGCTATAATAAAGCTTTTCTATCCTACCTAAGTGCTAGAAAAAGAATGTAATATAGAAAATGTCTATTATTTTCCACAAACTTTGTTTTCTGACCAGGACAGTGATATTTTGAAATTTACTTTCAGAAGCGCTGCTCTAGACCATTAATCTTTTGTGGGACAAGCTGTTGATTCATAAAATTTTAATTGCTTATTACTTTTTCCTAAACACCACCATACTTGGAAAGTAAAATCCGTTCCAATTTTAATAATAATATAAAAATAGACGTCGAATATTTACTTCCAAATACAGCATATGAAATAATTTTCTGTTACAGTTAATAAATTTGTTTTCTAAGTTTAATAAATGTTAATAAAATATTTTGAAATGTTCGAAATCAAAGATTGGGCTCAGTTGCAACATTTGAAATTTAATACTGTATACAGTACTTATATTCAGAACTATCAATCAATTTTTGTTATAAAAAAGGAACACAAAGCTACCGAAAAAGTGTACCTCATTGGTTATTAAATAACATTTGATGTATTTATATTTTTATAATTTAATATTTAAATATTTAATGCAAATAGCTAGTAATAAATATATGTTTAAGTAAAAATTTTGTCTTTTCCTGTTTGCCAAAAATGCACTGAGAAATTAAGTGATATGAAATCTATCGTCCAAAAGAGATATTGATACTTTTGTTAGTATAACTGATCATAAATATCACTTCTAAAATTAAAAGAAATTATGTGATATGAAATCTATCGTCTAAAAGAGATATTGATACTTTTGTTAGTATAACTGATCATAAATATCACTTCTAAAATTAATATTTAATATATAAAAACATATTAACACATAGATAGTCCGGGCCAGTTCCATCCTGAAAAACTGTAGGTTTAAGACCCGGAATCGAACCTGGGGGTCTATGCTAGTTTATATATATCTATTCTATGTATTATTTTGCAGATAATTTTCATTTTGAGATATAAAATAAAAACACGGAATATAATTGAGAAGCGCCATAAAGAGAACTGGGTCTGCATCTAAACTCTGCAATTTGAACACAGCAGCACAAGTTGACCAATTCTTCTATGAAATATCAAGCATTATTTTACATATGTATGCTTGGCATTTATGTTTTTCAATGCATCCTATAATAAATTTGAATGTTTTTGAAAACATATTAACACATAGATAGGCCGGGTCAGTTCCATCCTGAAAAACTGTAGGTTTAAGACCCGGAATCGAACCTGGGGGTCTATGCTGCTCTCAACAAAAATTCTCTCTCTAGAGAGACTATTTGACGTCACTAAGCAAACGTCGCTTCTGATTATTATATGCATTAATTTTATTCATTAAATTAAATTTATTAATTTTAACACTTATAAAATAAATAAAATAGAAAAATAATTTCTCTGAATTAATTAATTCATGTTTTGTTGATAATTATGGTGCGAACAATATTTTTTCTTATTTTAAAAGTGGTAAAACAGATGAAATACAAAAAATTTAAATCTCATAATCTGTATTTTAATGAATTTTCTTTATTTCAAGTTCTTTTTTATATATCTCTCTAATGATTGATATTGAATTTTTTAGATGTCTTCCCCTGACGAAATATCACCTATAGAAGAAGAAATTTCTAAATTGTTGATATCAAAAGAATTATGTGATATAACATTTGTGGTTGGTCAAGATAATAAACGTTTCCAATCTCACAAATTTCTTTTAAGTTTATTTAGTGATGCATTTCGAGCCATGATTTATGGACCTATGGCAGAGAAAACGCCTGAAATCTATTTACCCGTAGATAGTTCCAGAATATTTCAAGTTTTCATAACGTAAATTATTTTGCTTAATACCAATAATTTTCTCTTCTATAATTAAGCAATGAATCTGCTAATTCCAGTACACCATCTTTTCTTATGATGTTAATAACTGTAAAATTTCAATATCCTTCTCAGTCCTGAGAAAAATTTTGCAATGTATACTACAAATTTTTACTATTTCTCATTTTATTAGAGTTCGAAAAGTGTAAGAAAAAAATTTTTTTCAATTTCTGTTTTTTGTTGTTGCATAATATTGTCTCTCTTATAGGGGATAATAGGTCTCAGTGTGTACAAAATTACAAAATTCAAACACACTATAAACTCTTGAATTCATTTAATTCATATGCTTTACAATTATTTGAAATTAATTTTAAATTAATGTTTGGAATACATTTTATATTATTTTTAACATTTTTTGCCACATTTCTTTAAAAAAAAATTGTAATCCATACAGTTTTTTATTTTTCATGATAAATTTTAGAGTCATTTCTGTTATTAATCAAACAGAACAGAATATTTAAAAATACATTGCAGACAGTGCATCTTACTCTTATTTTTGCATTCTGATAACCTGTATCTATTTTTCTTTCTTTCCATAGCTAGTATTTCTAGTAACTCTTATGCCCTTGATGATCTTTTTTGTTCAGGTAGATGAGAAGTTGGTTTTCTTCTTTTTACAATCTGACTTTTTTGAATTTCTATGATATCATCATGTTGTTAAATTGCAGAAAACATTTTGTTTGGAATAAATTAAATTTTCTGTAATTGAAGTTCCGAATTCAAGACTATCCAGATAATTGCTCTTTCTGTTTGCTGCAATGTTTGCTTATTTCTGTACTGAATACAATCAGAGCAAATTGCAAAATCAACAAAATACATAACAACTCTAATAGCCCATTTTTTAGTTTGCATACCAATATGATAGTAATTAATTAGCCTATTTAAAAAAAACAACAAATCCTCTTTCAGTTATACTATTTTACTATAAATGGACAGTCAACTACATACACTCTTTTCTTTGACCATACAGTACATTTTAAAAATAGAATGCGAGCTCTCAATCGAAGAAGCTAAAATTATAAATTTGTTACCAACACACTTTACTATACTTATTTGGCCATCATCGCTATCGGATCACCTGATCAGCTATTAGAGATAGCGAATATCATCCGAGATAGCGAAGATCATCTCTTTTCATTGCAGCATTAGATTTGAGTACAACATTTTTTTGGGGATTCCTGATAGTTTAATCATACCAGTGCCCTGGCTACCATTATTACTATGTAATAGATGAAGATGTATAGAAATAAAATATCTGTCCATATATATTATATACAGTGGCGCCGACTGAAATCCCGGGCCACAGTACGAACCAGGTTTTGGGCCCATATATATAATAAATTCTTATTGTTAGGAAGCGGCCCGAGCCCTTCAATCTTATAGGGCCAGGGAATTTGTCCCCTCTTCCCCGGCCTCTCGATGCCTATGATTTTATATTCTTGTGACTGAGTTTTTGCTAACGTCATCACTGCCTTTCCTCTAATATCAAGCACTTCAAATTCTAGGTTTTCAATGATTATGTGGGCTTTCCCTTCATATATAAAAGTCTACCGGAGTTTCTCGTGAATAAGCTCTTCTTGAAGTAAGCCCATATGCGCTTACAATCGGGATTACTTCTCGATTATAATTTGGATTTATATCTTATGGATTTATATCTTATGTGCATGGATTATATTTTGGATTTATATCTTATGGACGTCCGATATTGAATCGTTTCCGGAATGTAGGCTCATTAGCTTATAAACTATGAAAATTACCGGTAACGTGCCACAAATAAAAAAAAAATTTTTACTTCTTTCCCTCTCCTTTCCGACCGGAAGTCAACTGCTAATATCATAATTGACATTTTCTCACGGGAAAAAATAAAAACGAAACCAAAAACAAAACAGCGCCTAATTCTACCTACAGTAACGGAATATTATCTTAAGCTGTATTCAGGTTATATCCGATAACGTTGAAATGGTTACAGGTGCTGGTACTTCTTCAGGTACTGGTTATTCCAATACCAGTAGCACCTCAGGACCTACCGGCAGCAGTGTTGGAAAAGTAACCAGGAAGAGATATAAGGTATTGGACAAACTAAAAGTTATGTCACGATTGGAAGAGCTGAACAGCAACGTAGCTGCATTAAGTCGTGAGACAGGAATAAGTCGAAGATGCTTACAAAGATGGCGGGACGAGGGGGAAACGATTAAGAAAGCGGGAATGGGGAAAAATAGGATGAAGAGGAAGTTACGCTGCGGAAGAAAGAAGAAATATCCGGAACTTGAAGAGAGACTTTATCAATGGGTCGTTGACAAAACAACTAAGAAATTCAGCGTTAGCTACGTCAACATCAGAGCGGAAGCAAATAATCTGGCAAGAAGTATGGATATTGACGACTTCAAATGTTGCGACAATTGGATTTTTCTGTTCTGTAAGCGCCACAACCTGTCATCCAGAAGAATTACTCACGTAGGGCAGGAAGACAAAAGAAGTCGAGAGGAAATTGAAGAGGAAGTGACAGAGTACTTGCGCTTCATCCATCAGAAGCTGGTGGGATATTCGGCAGATAAAATATTCAACATGGACGAAGTTCCCTGCTACTTCGACATGACCCGGGACCATACCATCCATTTCCGGGGAGACAAGAATGTGGATGGAAGTGACACTGGACATAGAAAATCACGATTTACTGTGGTCTTAGCTATATCTACAAGCGGGAGCTTCCTTAAAACTATGATTATTTTCAAAAATTTGAAGAAAATCCCGAAAGTCAAATGTCCATCGAATGTAGCAATTGCTGTATCTTCAAAGGGATCAATGAATTCACACTTGATGAAGGTCTGGGTTCAGATGTGTTTCCGCAATAGAGGTCCGTTCTTGGTTCGAACAAGTTGTAGCCTCTTTATGGACTCCTTTGGCAGTCATACCAAACCGGAGGTGACTTACATGCTTGAACGTGAGGTGAACACCACCACCATTGTCATCCCACCGAAAACTACGCCATACCTTCAGCCTTTGGACGTTGCCGTCAATTCGTCATTCAAGACTCACATGAGACAGTAGTGGAATAACTGGCAATAACATGGACCGAAACAGTTCACCAAGAAGGGCTATCGAAAGCGACCGAGCTACCAGGAAATAGTCAACTTCTTTTCCAATGCCATGAAATCGATTTCACCTAACACCATCAAAAACGCGTTCCGAACATGCGGAATTTCGGAAAATGGAGAGGTGGTTCGGATGGAAGACTTAAACTACCGTCTGAGAGGGATCCTGGAGGCACCGGTACAGTTCAAGAAACTGAGGGAACGGTTGTTGAAAGAAGTGATAAGTCTGATGAAAGTGTTGAGACTGAAGTGCCAGTTACTGACAGTGAGTCTTGTGGCAGTGATCAGTCTGAAGAAAGTGCCTGTAGTGAAGAGATGTGAAAGATAGGGATTGATACCGGTAATACGAAACTTGGATCTACCGATAAAGTGCCATATAGATAAATTGTGAAAATTACTGTTTGTATTGCCAAATGTGCAATACTGTTTATGCAGTAAATGTGATATTAAATTGGTATTTTTTACTTACTCGTTAGAACTTTCTGGTAATGATGCTATTCAAGTACAGTACCATACCCCAGTATACACTGTAAATTTTAGTGCCAAAATAATTATTTCATTCGCCTCTAACCTCTCTATGGTAACATTTGCAGGCAGTAACACTACCGGTACACTGAATGTCAGCATTCAGTGTAGTGTTACTGCCTGCAAATGTTATCATAGAGAGGTTAGAGGTTAGAGACGAAAGAAGGGGGAGCCCAAAAGCCCAGCACTGCGATCTGGAAAGTCCATTGTGCAAACAGGCAAATGTTATCATAGTTTAAAGAAAAATCCCTTAAAAGTACCGGTACCGTGAGACTTGACAGGTAGGGTAATCCCTACCTGTCAAGTCTCACGGTACCGGTACTTGGGATTCACGGTCACGGTCTTGTACCATACAGTACTTGTGATTCACCGTCACGGTCTTGTACCATACGGTACTTGTACCATATGGTACAAGTACCGTACGGTAAAAGGCAAATTTTTTTATGGTACCGATACTTATAAATAATGGTTTCGATAAAAATTTCTTAAATCTTAGAAATCATTTTTAAAAACTGGAAACTAAACTAAAAAACTTGCAAATGTAACATTACTTACATGCAAGAATTTTGTTTTTATAATTTTATTTGAGGTATAATATTAATATCGAAATATCTAAACATTGTGTAATAATATATTACTTTAAATCAGTCCTTACAACTTAATTCACATGAAATTTATGCTTGTTATACGAATCATAATAGAATTTTTCCATTTTGTTTTCATCCGAAAGTTAGGCCACACCCATTGATAGGAAAAGACCATGGCCATAAGATAGAAAATTGGTAATTTTATTTCTTTCGGGTAAATTCTGATTTATTTTTGGATTGGTTTCCTCGATTGCATCCATCCCCAAATGGAATGAATCGATCAAAACTTACCAACTTCCGTATTCTTCCGTGTTGTTAATGCCATTACTTGATTAGGCCTAAATCTTCAATTACTTCATGACCGACCCACTTTACAATTTTTCTCTGAGTATATCGACTGTCTAAGAAGAACAATTTTAATTGCCAGATGAATAGAGAAAACGTCCGACCATATATTTCTATATCAATTCTAAAAGGAATCAATGAACGCCGATGGTATATACTCCTTTCTGTAGGGAAGAAAGACTTCGGTAACGAGGATAAAACTAGACCGCCGCCAGATGATGGTGGCAGTTTAAAATCATTCATTGCATTGAATGAGATCTTTTATAGGATTCATATTTATATTATTCTCTTTTAATTAATAATTTAAGCATTAATAATGCAATCATAAATATAATGATTATCGCCAATTTTGTCAGGAGCTCCGGAATTATATAATATAATTGTTTTATTATCATTCAACGTAAGAGATGTGATCTTTTTTCTTTCTAAATTATCCTTTTCTCTTATTGCGCATTTATTTGTAATTTTTTTTTATTGCGTAGAAATGCAATTTCGGTAGGTTTGAACATGCAATTTAAAATTATATTTATTTGACAAATATAATGATATATTTAGATATATTTAATTGACAAATATATATATACAGTGTATATATGTGTGTTCATGTATGTGTGTGTGTGTTTGTGTTTGTGTGTGCTTCATCGATGGTATGCATTCAATCGACATTTAAAAATTGAAGAGTGAATTAAAAATAACATTTAAATAAAAGAATGATCTTATAAGAAAAAATAATATTGGTATAAAAATATAAATATTAGATTATAAATAATATATTATTCGTTTACAAAAAAAAATAACGTTAATTGTATATTATGCATATTGGTTATAATAGAAACCATAGTTTGAAATAAGTTATTACAACATTTATCCAGTTTTCGAAAACATCCTAAAAAATATGACTATTATTATTGTCTGAATAATAATAGAAAACAATTTAATTTTAATTAAAAAATTTTTGTGAAGTGATTTATTAGAAATTTTCTAATATGCGCTCTTTATTACCAAATTCTATCTTAGAACGTTGATTATAAATGTTTCGCCTCTGGCGTCCATTTCTGATCTTCGGCAAATCAAAAGCTAAGCTTCCGAAAATATATCTTATCACATTAATCTCAATTCATAAGCATTAAGATTGATTATAATAATGATTTCCATATAAAAACCAACCTGAATTACCTAAATCAATTTCATATAGAGCCTATAAAATTTCTAGACAAAATTACTTTTAAAAAAAGAAAATATTGTAAGGGATTTTATTTATATTATTAATAAAATTTTGTCTAGAAAACTTTTTTATATGGTATATTCTTTTCTATTCCTTACTGAATTTTTGTATTTCCCGAATGTAAGCGCAGTGCTTACCTTCGAGAAACTCCGGTAATGATAAACCATCTGGTGCAGTGGCAAGGAAATTTTTAAAAATCTGTATGGATTTGGTTCTGAAATATTGTCTTTCAGCAATATGTCCCCGAAATGGTATCATTTCCTCATCTACAGAAATATCTTTTGAATGTGGAGTCTTTAAGTAACCATCTTTTACTCATTCTATCAGTAGTTTTAATTTTCGAAAATTAGAGAAAATAATATATTATAAAATAAATATCAAAATTAAACTCAAAATTTCAAAATTAATCAAAATCTGTTTTAATAAAGAAAGCAAAATTGGATCCTATTGTCCCTTATAGGGGACATAGTAATTTAATGGTAAATAAAACAATTGCAAAATGTAAATATTAATAAAATTTATACATTAGATTATTTATACATATCTTTTGAACTTATATGAAAAATATGAGAAAAGCTAGCCAAGGAAACCTCAAAATAAACAAAACATTTTTTAATCGAAGAACAACATGTGAATTTATAATATATACTATAATTCAAACATAAAAAACTGCTGCTACATTGAATAATGAAAAAATTTCATAGACATCAACATACGGTTAGCTAAAAATTTAGTTGAAAAAATTGAAAAATATTAAACAGAATAAGGACAAAAAATGCAAATATACATGTTCCCTATAGGGAACTCCAGGACTGAGGAGGATAATTTGGCATTCGTTAGTTCAGAAGTTTACATTCCAATGTTTATAATTCTTTTAACTAATAAGCAGTAACTTCACTTACTGCTTATTATTGCTACTTGTTATCTGAAAGAGATTTTGTGGTTTATGAACCCTCAAGATGTTGCTATCAACATGATGGAAATTCTTGATGGGAATAGCATGATGCTACAGAAATCAAGCGAAATATATGGAGGTTTAGTTTTAATTAAGCCATTAAATCTCACTAGATAGGCTACTTCAGAGCTCAACAGTAGCTAATATCCGCTGATATAATCAAAATGAAAGTTAAAGGGTTCAAGAGGCTGGCTCCAGAACTCTCCAAAATCTGGAAGTTTGGGAATTGAATACGTCTTCCAACGTGATATTTATGATATTAATAACTGTAAAATTTCAATAATTCGACATTCGTTAGTTCAGAAGTTTACATTCCAATGTTTATAATTTCTTCAACTAATAAGCAGTAACTTTACTTACTGCTTATTATTGCTACTTGTAACTGAAAGAAATTTTGTGGTTCATGTTGCCATCAAGTTGTTGCTATCAGCATAATGGAAATTCTTAATGGGAATAACATGATGGTACAAAAATCAAGCGAAATATACGGAGATTTAGTTTTAATTAAGCCATTAAATCTCACTAGATAGGCTACTTCAGAACTCATCAGTAGCTAATATCTGCTGATATGATCAAAATGAAAGTTAAAGGGTTCAAGAGGTTGGCTCCAGAACTCTCCAAAATCTGGAAGTGTGGGAATTGAATACGTCTTCCAACGTGATAAACGATTTCTTTACTACTCAGTCAGACCTAGTTTCATGTTTAGTAATATTTTTCTATGTGGCTTAATGTGCTTTTCACGTAGAGGGTTTTAAGCACTCCGTATAGAAACAGAATTTATATATCAATTTCCACTACAGGCCACCACATCCCTGATGAGGCAGCCATCAGGTGGAGGATAGGATTTAATGAGTCGAGCTCGGACCTATCCTGAAAAACTCTTTGGAGATGTGGAACTGAGAATTGAACACGATCCTTCAAGATGATAAAGGTGCTCCAGCCGCTCAACGACAGTCATCCAAGTATGATTCAATATTGATAATTTTCAATTAGATTGATTTATGAGAGGATTCCAATAATCGATTAGAATTTTATTCCAAATCGTGCAATATTTGCATTAACAGTTGCCAAAAATATATGAAAATCTTTCTTTGTTACGTCAGTAATATTTGGCGACTGGAAGATTGCATGATAAATCATTCGGCTACATAACTTCGACTGGATCCACATCTCCAATTTTAGAAAGGATTCATGCCCGTCCATTGAAAATATCTTTAACTTTCCATTTGGCTAGTTATCAGCCCGTTATGGATTCTAAAAGAATCCGCCGCCAAATATATCAGTTGTGTCATTCAAGCTACTGCAGCAGACTTTCGTGGGTTTGATATCACTGCACTGATATCAAACCCACAGTGAGACGGCATAGGAGTATCAACGAGATAAATTCTGCGATTTCGGATATATGTAAAAATAACAGAATAAAGGTTTGAAAAACCACGCCAAAGTGACGGTTTTAAGCACTCCGTATACAAACAGAATTTATATTTCAGTGTCCACTACAGGCCACCACATCCCTGATGAGGCAGCCGTCAGATGAAGGATAGGATTTAATGAGTCGAGCTCGGACGTTTCCTGAAAAACCCTTTGGAGATGTGGAACTGAGAATTGAACATGATCCTTCAAGATGATGAAGGAATGCTTTACCACGTGCTTATCCAGCCGTTCAACGACAGGGCTTTAATGAGTCGAGCTCGGACCTTTCCTGAAAAACTCTTTGGAGAGGTGGAACTGAAAATTGAACACGATCCTTCAAGATGATAAAGGTGTTTATCCAGCCGCTCAACGACAGTCATCCAAGTATGATTCAATATTGATAATTTTCAATTAGATTGATTTCTGAGAGGATTCCAATAATCGATGTGAATTTTATTCCAAATCGTGCAATATTTGCATTAACAATTGCCAAAAATATATGAAAATCTTTCTTTGTTACGTTAGTAATATTATTGGCGACTGGATGATCGCATGATAAATCATTCGGCTACTTAACTTCGACTGGATCCACATCTCCAGTTTTAGAAAGGATTCATGCCCGTCCATTGAACATATCTTTAACTTTCCATTTGGCTAGTTATCCAGCCCGTTATGGATTCTAAAAGAATCCGCCGCCAAATATATCAGATGTGTCATTCAGGCATAATTCCAAAATAAGCAGGAAATTTTAAGCTATTCTGTTAACTAATGTGTGAAATAGAATTCTGAAGTTTTTACATCTTGATAAATTTGAAGAATTTTACTTGACAGGTTTTAAAGCAAGCATCATCATCACAGAAATCGTGAAAATGGTTTTTTATTTAAAACATATTTAGATGAATTTGAGATAATTGAATGCAATAGAATTTGACTTTCCCCAAAATAACGAATTCATTTCATTACTATTTAAATTGACTTCTGATCCCCAAAATGCGAATTCAGTTCATAATTATTTACTAATAACAACATACTTATAGTATTACAAAGAAAAAATCCATTTATAAAATTGTTCAGCATGCAGAATTATGAATAGTATTGTTTCAAAATACTTAAAATTATTACATGTTCATAATTAAAAGCAAAATGTTGTATTGATAAATAATAAGAGTTATCAATCATTAGCTCATTTAATCTTCACATGATAGCAGCATGTACAGTACTCATTCAATCACTACTGTATATGCTGATTGCATATAATATTAAAACAAATAAGCAATATTATTCAACTGAAACGGTTATTGTGATTTGTAGTAATTAAATTCACCAATTAAACCCCATGTCTAATTTTTAAAAAAACGTCCAAATCCACTCGTTGAATCCGTGTTTCAACTTTCCAGTTGGCACCATAGCTTGCTGGCTAGCATGTGGTGAGCTCTGAAATAGTCGCTGTCGTCTTTCGTGTGTGATTCATTGACAAACAAAAACTAGCCTAACATATTTGAATATCTAAGGTTTCTTTAATCTTTATCTTCAGATAATTAGTTAAACTTTTCATAATATATTTCTTATTACAATTTTTTTGAGTTTACCAATCAAAATTTCATCGAATAATTTATATCATACTAATTGTTTTATTTATATTTAGATACATGTACACTAACAAATTGGATGTAAAAACCATAAAGGATGCTATTTTGGCTTTATATTTTGCTGACAAATATGTAATAAATTACATGAAGAAAGATACCGCAACTTATCTGGGAAAAAACTTATCTGTAGACTGTGTACTTGAAGTGTATGAAGCAGCAGTTACATTGGGACATGATCAACTAATAAATAAGTGCTGGCAGTACTTTAATAAAAACCTTTCTAAAATTATAAAACATGAGAGTTTTCCGACTGCAAAACTTGAAATTATATTGAATATTATTTCCAAAGATATCTTATCGTTGGATACGGAATTAGACGTATACAAAGCAGCGATCCAATGGGGAAAACAACAAGAAAATAATTGTCAAAATCTCCGAGAGAAGATATTTCCCTTACTGCAACAAGTGAGATTTATATCTATGACATATTCGGAACTTTCTGGATTGCCAAGTCACGATGGAATTCTTACTAACTGCGAATTAGTGGAAATATTTAAACAAAAGCATAAATATACTGAAAATGATAATATCATTGAAAAGCAATGGAAAAAGGAAAGAATATTTCAGTTTTTATCTTCTTGTTATCATTCTTCGGAATGCGATAAGTATTTGAAAGAAATATATTCTGATTTTCCACTCATAAAAGAACGGTTTCATTCAAATCTACATGACCTTAATGTGTGGGGTGTGTCCATTCAAGTAAATTTGAAATCGAATTTAACTTCAACAATCTCAAATTCTGACTTATGCGTAATCGTTAAAAATATAAATAAATATATCACAAAACATAATTTCTCTAATATTTCGTTAAGACAAAACAAATATTTTAATGACGCGGAAACAATTACTATAATGTTGAACGAGAGTGTTTCGGTAATGAAAGGTGAAACATGCGAAATCAGTCTTGTTTTATGTAACCCTGCTAATTACCCATTAAATTGCACCATTATTTATTGCAGCAATATATATTATTCATATAATAATATTAATTTAAAAAACATAAATGATTGTAATAGACCTAATCATCGATCGCACTTCGCTGCAATTCTTGCCTCAATAAAATAATCTTTAAAAATAACTGGAATTTTTACTATAGCAGTAATTTCATTTTATTTTTTAGACCTCAATTATAATTATTAAAATAATATATTAATAGGATTTAATCTCTGTTACAACATAAAATTCCATAAATATTTGTTACATCATATCTACAGTACTGTATTTTCTATATTATTTAAAGTTCAAATAAAAAATATATTTTACTCTGTGTGAGAGTTCTTTTGTTATTTCGATTTTTTCCAGTCTAATCATTAATTGCGAACTTTTAATGGTATATCCAATTCAGGCCTTTCCACAGGCCACACACACTAGATTGTGGAGAGCTAATTCAGATTTCAGAAAATGAATAGTCGGACTGGCCTCTATCATAAATTTTCCAAGAAATGGAACGCGGATTCGAATCTAGACTTCTGGATACAAATCCGAAGCATTTTTAAGCGTTTAATCTGGCCAACTTCAAGCGGGTTTCAATGAATCATATGTTGCATATGAAATACTATATACCAAGTTCTTACTTGATAATACAGTAAGACCCCGTTTAACGCGTGTAATACGTTCCAAGGAAACAGAGCGCTAAATGAAACAGCGTTAAACAAGGTCATTTTAACACGTAAATAATAAAGATACCGGTCACACTAGATTGTGGAGAGCTAATTCAGACTTCAGAAAATGAATAGTCCGACTGGCCTCTATCATAAATTTTCCAAGAAATGGAACTCGGATACGAATCTAGACTTCTGGATACAAATCCGAAGCATTTTTAAGCGTTTAATCTGGCCAACTTCGGGTTTCAATGAATGATCTGTTGCATATGAAATACTATATACCAAGTTCTTACTTGATAATACAGTAAGAGACTGATACAATAAGACCCTGTTTAACGCAGGGAATACGTTCCAAGGAAACAAAGCGCTAAATGAAACAGCGTTAAACAAGGTCATTTTAACACGAAAATAATGAGAATACGTGAAACAGTACAATGAATAAAATATATATACATAACATTTTTTTTATTTTATTTTGTAACATGTATTATTACTATTGTATTATAAGATACCGGGAAATAGAACAGGGAATAAAAAATATATACATAACATTTTTTATTTTATTTTGTAACATGTATTATTATTAGTGTATGACATTAATTACAGTCATTTTTATTGCTAATATCGATTTATATTCACAAATTATTCATGAAAAAATTTTTAAAATTAGAAAATGAAAAGTTTTAAGAACAAAAAGCAATAATCAGATGGCAGTAAACTATAAACAACGAAAAAATCTTGATGAAAGAAAGACGTTCTAACTTCGATGATCTATAGTTTAAAGTAGCAGCACTCAGTTAAAATTAAAATGCGATAATTGTTATTTTTATTATTGTAAAATAACATTGATGACCGATCATAAATACGAACTATTACTGCAGCAGACTTTCGTGGGTTCTTGATATCAAACGCATTGAGACGGCATAGGATTATAATTCGAAAACGGTATCATATGTTCATTAGACATTTTCGACTTGTTTTAAGATCCCTTATCAGTACACAAAATTTTACGACGAAGTTTTCCTTCACCCTGATATATACGGTGAAGAAAAACTTCGTCGTCAAATTTCGTGTACTGATAGGGGATCTCAAAACAACATAATTCTTATACATAATTCATAATTCAATATAGTACATAATAAATAAATATTATACAGTAAGATCGTATGCATCTTACTATATAAGAAAAAAATAATTTAGCTTTTTGTTTTTAAAATACTTTTCTTGTAAAAATTGATATAAAGATATACAATATATTAAAATGCTGAATTGGAAAAAAGAACTTACTCATACTGACATTACATGTCAATTTGATCAGTTTTATAGAATCCTATTAAATATTTAATATCTCAATTGGAATTAATAAATAAGTTAATTATTTAAAGTATAATTTTAGATTAGATATGTTTATAAACTATTTTCATAATTATTATTTCTAAATTTTAAACAATAAAACTATAATTGAAATCGAATGATGATTACCGATAATTAACTTTTTACAATTTAATATTTTAAATTGTAATAATTAATTCTCAAATAAAGTTTGTAATCCTTTATGTCATAAAACTATTAAAACTGAATCAGTATGAATTGTTTTCTATCCGAAATTTTGGAAAGATATAATATTAAAAATATGATCAGTCAGAATGGGAGTACAAATTAGTTCTGGAAAATATTTAAAAAGAGGCTACACATTTACTAGGAAGTATTTATTGTGCCGATCCACTGGGAAATTTCCTAGAATACAAAATTATGCAATCCCTTCTTGAAATGATCATAACAAAAACTAATAGCATAAAAAAGGCACGGAAGATCGTCAGAAAGAGAAACAATAAATATTGCCGTTTATGAAGACATTTTTCTATAAAAATACTTCTTTTGAATTTATAAAAAATGAATATTATGTACAATATAGTATTTTACTATACTATATATAAAAAAGCATTTAATGTTCTACTGAAATTTAATGATACTTCATAAGAATGAATAAAAATTAGAAAGTGAAACTATTTAAGGATGTCCATCGTCAGTGGCGGAACTTAAAATTTTGTTTTGTTCATCGTCAGTATAAACTTAAAATTTTTATATTCACTAGATTTTTTTCGAAGACGGTTATGCTGCTTTCTACTTGGTGAGTATTAAGCGGCGGGATATTTTATTGCACACCAGGGTTTCTTGACTGATGGGGTCAACTGTTAAGTGGAGGATAGGTTCAACGAGTCAGGTCGGATCCCTCCTGAAAAATGGAGGTATGGGACCCGGGAATTGAACCCAGTTCTGCAGGATGGAAGCATAGTACACTTCAACCATAGCCATCCAGGCCGATCCACTAAACCAGTGGTTTAGTGGTTCTTAACCACTTTGACAGTGTGCCGCAAAAAATTACGAATGTATGTAATTGTATAAATCATATATATTAATTAACAGCGAAACATGGTTGGCTGGATGTCTCTTTTATAGGTGAACCACTGTACTGATTCCTATAAAATACGGTATCGTTAGAAAAATCTAACCCTCGAATTTCTACGACAGCCAAAATTTGTTGTCGTTATTCATAATTTAAAAATTAAGGAATAAAATTAAATTAAAATTATAGTTTCTTTAAAAAGATAAAAATCGGAGTTGGCGCTATAACTTAATAATTTAATGATTCCGTGTACGAGTATATCCGTAATCTGAATGTAATAAATAAGAATAAATACAATAATTTGTTAATTTAGATTTAAAAACAAATTTTTATTATTATTTAAAATATTTAGGTGTGCTGCCAAATTTTAAAATATTGAAATGTGTTCCTCAACAGAAAAAAAGGTTGAGAACTACTGCTACTAAACTATTTAACTTAAATCATACACATATAATATTTCAAATATGAAATATTGTATGATGAATTCAGATAGTATCGATCAGTGTTTTTCAACCTTTTTTATCTTTTGGCACGCTTGAACATATAGTTAGTTAAATTTTGCGGCGTACTTAAATTATGATGATAAAAAAAAAACTTGCTTATGCATATATATACGTTTATTATAACAATGATATACTCGTATAAGCAATTTAAAGAGATTTTAATTTTAATATGTACATTTATTGTGCTTTGGACGTCTTTCGAAAATAATTTAATTAATGATCTTTAAAAAATTTTCGCGGCACACCGGTTGAAAATCACTGGTATAAATTGTTTAATAAGTTTAATATCAAAATCTATCTTTAAAAAAGACATCAAAAAATGAAGACGACTAGAATAAAAAATGCTATGTCGAGGTATAAAAGGCAAATACGAATTTAAAAAAATCACTGATAAAAAAATGGGGACAAGAGAGCCTTAATGCTTTATGTTTTTCTTGAAAATTGTTAGAGATTGTCTTAAAAATTTATGCAAATTATTTTAACCAAGACTTGAAAAGTTTAGCTAAAACGTACTTTTATGATTAAGCAATTGAAAAGCATATTTCGCGACCACATTTTTATTAGTAGTAGTTAATGATGCTGCTGTTTCTAATTTATGATTTTTGAGTAAAATTGAATATGGAATTTTGTTGAACTAGACTGGCTAAAGTTCTTTCACTCTTCCATGTAGAATTATATGAGATTTTCGACCAGCCTATATATTGACAATTGTGTTATTGAACAACCTATCATCATTTGAAATTTCCTAAGCATGAATCCATGACAAGTAGCATATTATAATGTACTAGCAACAGTGCCGGCGTTGCTCGGGACTTTCAATTATATAATAAAGTTATGTTATTGGGCGGCCGGCTGGCCGAATGGTATCGCTGTCGACGTGCCACGCAGAAGGACCCGGGTTCGTGTCCCGGATTTTTTCGGGTACTGGGCGCGGCCTGGTGATCCCCGTCCTTCACCATCCAGCCCCCCTCCACGGGTGTGGATGCAGCCCGTGGTTGGAACTGGCCCCGCCCCCTTAGTAATCTCCCTGAATTCAAAGGGGACGTAAAATATGTAAAAAAAAGTTATGTTATCAAGATGTTGACATCCTTGCTAGTAATGAAAAATTTTTATTATTTTATGTGAATTTATAGATTATATTAATGTGAATTAATTTGTCAAATCACACAGGAGATACTTTTGGCCGCGGCCACTTTTAGAGCTTAACACAAGCTGGCCAGCATTCCTGACTGGACCGGAAGTTAGATGAACACCGTTCAAACACACCCGCACTTCGTGGATTTATAGACTTTATGGATAAATTTACAATAAACTATGCAGAAGTCACAATATCATGCTTATATACAGTATTCTTCTTGTCAAGCCAAAATGCACCGTTCTTGGGGGCGTTTAACAAATAATTTTCTGGAGGATATGGGATCAGTCCTTATCTCCATACAGAATTTCAAGATCTTACTATACACGGAAGTGGAAGTGCCCAAACGATTCATGCGGACACACAAATATATATATTGTATATATATATAAATAGATAGTCCATCATCTCTGCCATTTATAGTTTAAAAATAAAATTTGATTGAATAAATTGTTGTGAATTTCTAAATGATCAAACTTCATTTTAATGAAAAAAACATTTAATTATAAATGTAGTCACAGATGCTTTTCAATTACTGTCAAGGAGGTTATACACAGATTTCTATGAGGTTATATTACTGTACTTAACCGTAAGAATAGGTTTTAACTCCTTGGTTTTAGCTATCCATATATATACATAATTACATGGTATATATATACCATGTAACCATATACATGGTTACATGGTATATATATACGAGGTGTGTTCAAAAAGAAACCGAATTTTTGTTATAACTTTTTTTTTTTTTTTGCTCATTGTACAACATTTTAAGCACTGTCTCCCTCAAAGTAGTCCCCTCTACTGGCAATACATCGTTCTCAATGATGCTTCCATTTTTGGAAAGCCTCTTGGAACGCATTTTCTGAGATGGCGCGTAGATCTCTTGTCGCATTGTCCTGAATCTCCTGTATGGTTTGGAAACGACGTCCTTTCAACGAGGCCCTCATAGATGTTAGCACCAATTAAATATTGGACCACCGGCAGCAGTTGCTGAGGCTTTTTTGTGCATAACTGAACTCTAATCATACGGGTAGCCCTCCCGGGAAACTGGGAGGTGAAGGCGAAAAACAGTAGAAGATTGGCAGAAAGCCAGACTAGAAGTACTAGTTGTATCCAAGTAGATACAACTAGGGAAGAACAGGGATAACAAGTTGCGTTCGTTCCCCGAGCGCAACAACAAGAGACCATTCAGCGCTCGGCTCGCAAGCACAATAACAACAACAAATTGTGCCTGACTCGCAGGTACAATAACAAGCCCTTATTTACGAAGGGTCCAAAGGAAAGCAGATTGCGCTCGTTCCCCGAGTGCAACAACAAAAAACCCGTTCAGCGCTCGGCTCGCAAGCGCAAAAACAACAAAAAATTGTGCCCGACTCGCAGGCACAATAACAAGCCCTTATTTACGAAGGGTCCATAGGGAAAAAGAATTGCGCTCGTTCCCCGAGCGCAACAACAAGAGAACATTAAGCGCTCGGCTCGCAAGCACAAAGACAACAACAAGTTGTGCCTGACTCGCAGGTACAATTACATGCCCTTATTGACAAAGGGTTAAAGGGAAAAAAGATTGCGCTCGATCCCCGAGTGCATAATCTGTTACAACAAAAAGCACTCGTTCCCCGAGTGTGAACACGCTCTACCCAGGAGCGTGCAGACAAAAGGGCAAAGATGCTCGACCCGCGAGTATCAAAAACAGTCCAACGAGAGGTTGGAAGGGTTAGTAACGGAATAGAAAAGAAAGTGTTCAAGATAAACCCGACCCGGCCGACATGCGACTGGTCCAGTTGCATAACACAAACAAAGCCTGAGGGTCGGGAAGACGAAGGGGAATCCGACCCGACATGTACTGGCAGTACATAACACAAACAAAGGCCTAAGGATCCCATAAGTTTGGCTCTAGGACAGACTCATGCGCTGTCCTAGGAAAGCAGAGGGCTACTTGTGTGTAGCGATAGTATAAAAGGAGTCGGTTCCCAGTCCCTTAGTGTGCCAAGTCCCCACTTGCAGGCACCAAGGGCAACCAGGTGGGCCACGTCATTCCACTTTATCGATAAATCGATATACAGGGGGAGATGAGTGATCCCATACCGGCAAGAGTGAAGTGATAGGATTAGGTAAAGTTTAGGGAATAGGAAGGTAGGGCTACTAGTGTAGCGAGAGGAAAGAGTAAGAAAAAGAGGGACAGGTACTGGTTAGGAAGGGCGAGAGGAAAGCCTGGCCCAACCGGGAAAAGACCTGATGGAACAAACGAAGCCTAAAAGCAACTTACTACAATTACAAGTGACGGTTTTGTGCAGGAAAGGAAAACTAAAAGGCAAGGGTGGGCAAGTTATTCTCCCATCGCCAGTGTGTTTGGTCGGGAGAATCCCACAGTGATAGAAAGTCTCTCCTCCTCAGGGTCTTGAAGTCAGAGAGTAGCTAGAATCTCAAGGCTTCCCTGACTTTCACTTGGAGGAGTCTGGAGGAAGTTCTCTTTCCATCATAAAGTCGCTTGCACCTAGCGACCCACAACTCGAATTTGGAAAGGTGTACTAGGAGATTTGTTACGTAGGGAGTTGTGTTGCCCTGCGGAAACAAAACGTGAAGAACTACGTTCTCACGCGATAGAAAGGTGAGGCCGAGATGTGGAGCTAACCAGCCCCAAAGAGATCTGGCCAAAAGACAGTAGTAAAAGAGATGGGCAACCGTCTCAGGAGACGATGTGCACACTGGGCACGCTGAAGAGCGTACTTTAACTCTACAGATGGAGAGTTTGTACATCGTGGGCAAGACGTCATGGAGTAACCGCCACTGCAGGTTAATGCAGTGTTCGGGTACTAGCCTGTCAAAACATCTTCCCCACATAGTAGAAAGCTGGAAGTTGGCGCTAGTGGCCAATGCATTAGTTTGAAATGGGATATCGGGCCTTACTAGGCGATAGATTTCAGACACCCTTGCAGAGGAATCAGGAAGTGTGCCTGAAGAAGCTAGTTGTTTAAGGAAGTCGCACCATACCTTCACAAATGGAGGTGGGAAGACACATTTCGGTGTGGAGTTCCCCGAAAAGGAAGGGTCAACGTACCGTACAGAAAAACCCAGGAAAAAGCGATAGAGGTGCTTAACTGGGTGATCCCTTACGGTAAGGCAACAAACAAGCTGCTTTAATTGAGCAGCGAGAGAGAACAGGGAGGAGCGAAACATCCCCCACCCACCATTTGCCTTGGAATTGTACATGAGCTCGCGGGACACCCATTCCGGTTTGCAAGCCCAGACAAAACGAAACAATTGACTGTTCACAGAGTTGAACATCCACGAGCTACGATCAAACGTCTTAAGAAAACAAGATGGCTACTACAAACGAAAGCTGCTTATGGGAAACAGATTACTACGTAATATTATTATTCAATATAGTTCTATATTTTAAAATAATAAAATATCCTTTATTATTTAAATGACTTTGGAAATATTAATACTGGTCCTATATCCTTTATTATTTAAATGACTTTGAAAATATTAATACTGGTCAATGTCTTGAAAAATTATAAAATTTTTACATTCAAGAAAAATACACAATCAACTAACTGAGAGGCGCTGTGGTACTGAAATTTCCTTGTTTTTAGCTAAGTGTTCCATCTGTATTAATTACTAATCTGTGGAAGGGATTGTTTCGCCCCCGTCACTCAGTGTTCTAATAGAATGAAAATTTTTTTGTCAACGGATGATACCACTTTCCATTTTGACAGAATACTAAGTGGCGGGGCAAAACAAGCCCTTCTATAGGCTGATCACCCCTGCGAAATGGTTAGCCGGATTATTAGGATCGAAGGGCCGAGCCCGGACCCCAAAATAAATATTTTCAAGGAGTGTGACCGAGACTCGAACCCGGGTCCTCCAGAATAGAAAGCCGAAGCGTTTCCATGCGACCAATCCGGCCTTTAAATGAAAAGTATGGCGGCCGGATGGCCGAATAGTAACGCGTTGGCGTGCCACGCAAGAAGACCCGGGTTCGGCATCTTCTGAAAACTTTTTTCGGGATTCTGGGCCCTGCCTGGCGATCCCTGTCCTTCACCCTTCGGCCCCCTTTACTGGTGTGGGTGCAACCCGTGATTCAAACTGGCCCCGCCCTTTAGTAATCTTTCTGATTGGAAAGGGGCTTAAAAATGTATAAAAAAATTAGAATAAAAGGCGGCATCATCTGTTGACAAAAAATATAAAAAACATAAAATCTACATGCAGAGTAACGCAACTATGCCTCTAAATACTGGCATGCCACGCAAAACCTAGGTTTGCCTCCCGGGTTCGGCATCTCCTGAAAAGTTTTTTCGGGATTCCGAACCCGGCCCGGTGATCCCCTGCACGGGTATAAGTGCAGCCCGTGATTGAATATGGTCCTATCCCTTAGTAATCTCACTGATTGGAAAGGGGTAAAACAGCAAAAAAAGTCGGCCGGATTGGCCGCGTGGAAACGCTTCGGCTTTCCACTCTGGAGGACCCGGGTTCGAGTCTCGGGTCCCACCCCTTGAAAATATTTATCATGGGGTCCGGGCCCGGGCCGTCGATCCCCGTCCTCCACAATCCGGCTGACCCCTCTTAAACAAATGTGAGGTTTTTGAGGACGTTATGAACAGACTATGGCCTACCTGCGGTCAATGGAATGATCCGGACGGATAATGAGACTTGAAGACATACGACACCGAGACTACGATTGGTAAGAACTTCCTTTATTGGAGAGAGAGAATTTACAATTATGCAAACACAGTGAACATAGTCAGGAGGATAAATACCTTTAAATCTTATTTCGAATGGGTTTCTAATAACGATCTACATTATTTTGGATTAGTAAATTATAGAAAAAAATAACAATAACACGTTATAAAAAGCGCAAAATTTATTTTTATCGAATTAACTTTGTTTGTGTCTTATATACAGTATTAATTCATCTGTAAATCGATGGCAGACAGATTATATAACGAAGCATATCGATTACATACGGCATAGATTAATGTTTAATTTTTACAATATACTTTTTGTGAAGTGCCAGACTTCATAAAAAACATAAAATTAGTGATAAATTGCTCCAAATTCTTAACTTTTTACCATTTAATACATTATAATTAACTTTTGTACACTCGTATTTATTCATTTTAAACAGTTTTAAAGATATCGTCCCAACACATTACAACTCTTTTCTATAATAAATATATCAAATTAGGCCAATTTATCAATAATTAATGTGTAAAAGACCAAAAAAAAAAAAAAAACGGAAAGCGTTACACTTAAATAGCGAAAACAAAAAAATACCAGAAAGCATTACACTTAAATAGCAAAAACCAATATTAGAAACTTATGAAAAAAATAACGGAAAGCGTTACACTTAAACAGCGAAAACCAATATTAGAAATTTTTCGAAAAGCGTTACACTTAAATAGCAATATTAGAAACTTATAAAATTGAAAAAATTCTCAAACAAAGTTTAAATAATAAAATATAAATTTATTTCAGAAAGTCACCAACACACTCACAGTGAAGCCACCAAACTCTAATAAATATATCAAATTAGGCCAATTTATCAATAATTAATGTGTAACCGACCAAAAAAAATGTAACTGACCAAAAAAAAAAACGGAAAGCGCTACACTTAAATAGCGAAAACCAAATAAATATATCAAATTAGGACAATTTATCAATAATTAACGTGTAATCGACAAAAAAAAAAAAAAAAGGAAAGCGTTACACTTAAATAGCAAAAACCAATATTAGAAACTTTTATCCCGCACACTCGTATTTATTCATTTTAAAGTTTTAAAGATATCATCCCATACACATTACAACTCTTTCCTATAATAAATATATCAAATTAGGCTAATTTATCAATAATTAATGTGTAACCAACCAAAAAAAACAAAAAAACGGAAACCGGTACACTTAAATAGCGAAAACCAATATTAGAAATTTTTATAAAATTGAATAAATTCTCAAAGTTTAAATAATAAAATATAAATTTGACTGAACTACTTACATATTATACTGAATGTTTTATCGATAATTTTTTTTTTAAATATTATCTAATTTTCTTCATCCATACCTTATTTTAATCATAAGACTTGCCACGCCACGCAGCTCAGGTAACGCGTGTTGAAGCGAACACGTCTGCCTGAGCGCGTGACAATAGCTGGTCGACACGTGGTCATTGCCGGGTTGGTTGGGGGATGTTCCGGGGTCGCCACAGTCGCGGGAGCAGAAGAGGCTGGACAAGGGGGACGAGCCAGTGAGTCGTCGGCGCAGAGGAAGGCAGGCTTGAGCCTGTCGATGTTAATAACGGATGTCTTACCATTGACATTTATGGTGTAAGTCTTCTCCGACCGAGATATAACGGGGAATGGTCCATCATAACTGGGTTGCAGCGGTCTGCGGACCGAATCCCGACGGATGAACACGTGAGTGCAGTGTTGTAGTTGAGGGTGGTCCAGCGAAGCGCTATGCTTAGCGATTAAGCGAGCGATGTTCACATCGAGTGCTGTCTCTCGCGTAGAAGTATTCCAAGGTGAAAGCATCATGCCGGCAAGAAAAACATTAAGAAAATTGTTACTTTCGGAGAGCGTATCATTTAAATTAAAACAAATAAGAAAAGAACGAAAATGGGTTCATGAATTTAATAAGGTGTAATTTAGGAGAATTTTATCTGTATAGAGATGCTAGATGTTATCCCGACAAAGTCAAAGATTATTTGAGAATGTCAAAAGAAACATTCGATATTCTTTATAATTTAATTATCAATAATAATAATAATATATCTATATATATTATGTGGAAAATCTGATATAAGAGAATGGAGATTATTCCTCTGACAAAAATAAAAATTTTAAGTTTAGAAAATAAAACTTTTTTCGAATCTTCCCATAATAAGGAAAATCTCACAAAACTATTGTTGAACATACGACTGACAAGCGGATTACCGATACTAAAATATTTTACGTATTACTTTGACAAACTGATTTTTTACGGTAAAGCTAATTTTCCAAAAGCTCTGTCTTATTATCGTCTAACATAGCTTCCGATTCTTCTTTCATTCGGCTCAATCTTGAGTTCAACATAAAATTGAAATCAACAAACAATCGAAATAATATCTAATAATTGATTATCCGCTTGTCCATCGTGTTCTTCATCAAAGTTTTCTATTAATATACGCGGAAAATTAAATTTTATTTTATAATGTCTATACCACCATTGTTAGCCTGAGCATAAACAAAACAAAAAAATATATGATAATATGCAGAATGCATCACTAATGTGGCATCCACTGATTATAAATCGGGAATCTAAGCGAGTATAAGTAGAACATCGAAAAATAATTTATTGAGAAACTAATCCAGATAAAATGTTAATTTGACTGATAGATAGTATCTAAAGACCATAGCTGTACCTATCTAAAGATCATGGTACAACGGTACAAATTATTTTGTTAGAAGTAAATGATGATAATAGTTTTAAATGTTTTCGTCTTTCATGTGACTTGTAATGACCTTGGCTTATAATTTAAATTCATGGAGAATTGTGAGTTATCTTGTGTGAAAATAACAATTAAACAAATAATCGGACATATTATGTGATACGTCGGGGCCCACAGTCGGGCCATTTTCGATGCCAGGCCCGTGACAAGTCTCAGAAGTCAACCCCTCTCGGCGGCCCTGGTGAATTGAAAAATATAGAAGTAAAAATGAAGTAATCTAAATTTAAAAAATGTTTCGTTCCTCAAGGGCACGAGATCATACTTTGAGAAACACTGTCTGAAGCTATTCAATCGATTTATATGAAATTTAGTAAGATGATCGTGTTGTTCAATATCATCACGATGACACATCAATTTAACCCTTTATCTGCAACTATTTAAAAATGACAGGCATTCAAACTTTACAGGTTTTTCTTTAATAACATTTAAACTATTTTATTGAGTTTTATAATATTTAACAAGTTTGTCAGTCCATTTAAATCAAAATTTTAAGCAACTTTATTTATTATACATTGCTTTCTGAAGCTTGAAAACAGAATATAATTATATGAACACACAGATTTCATTAAGGTTTAATAATTCGGAAAGAAATTGCTAGCAAATTTGTATTATAAATATTTCGAGTGTATAAAGTGCAAAATACGATTAAAAATCAACGTTTTGTTTTTAAAAATACATTAACTTTTAAAATCACAAATAAATCGAGAAGATAGTTTTCACAATAACGATTATACAGGAAGTAAGCCCTTTTTGTGATGTCATATCCTAACTTCTTTTATTGGCTTTTTGATGGTGACGTTTAACTGCTAGTAGCGCCATCTAAGTTAGGATCTAAGCAATGTGATTGGTTCTTTATATAACTACGTCACTTTGAAAAGTTACCATTGAAAGTATAGGAAGTGTTCCATCTGTATTAGTAATCTATGGTTTACGCTTTTATGTTGGGCCGCGAGTTGGACAGCCCTGTTCTAGAGTATATTTTCAACCAATATGCAAAGGCACATTTTTCTCAACATGAAACACTCAAAAAAATAACGGTTTTTAATCTATAAAATAAACATTGTAAACATAATTTCCCCTTTGGGATGGAATTATGGATTACCGTATTTTTTTCCGAACTAATTCAGTGACCCCTCTATAATATCTCCGAATTTTATTGCGGACAGACATTCACACATGGTCCGTAAGCGTTATATATATATATATATATATATATAGATAGATAATTCCAAGCCTGCGAGCGGTCCAGAGCCGTGTAAGATCCCATCGCAGGCAGAATGCACCCAGTGACGGATGTGAGACCACCAAAACAGTGCCAATTCCGTATAGAAGCCCTCAGTGACGGACCTCATAACCTCCAACCGCGAGATGGCCCCTTTAGATGCCTTTTACTCCAGACGAGATCAAACGTTGGGCATATTCTAATCTCTTACCCACAGAGGGACCTCTTGTCTTGTACCAGTTTGATATATAGCCCAGAAAACAGCACAAGTCCTTAAAAGTAGCCCAAAAAACCGCAACCCAAAATCACTCAAAATTTCCCGCAGCCAGTCTTTAAAATTAGCCCAATTGGGCGTGAAATCCGCCCAACTGGAAACCTGGGTTCAACCACCTTGTTTGTGTTAAGAAGTAATGGCGGGAAGTTTAAAGTGAAATTGTTTGGCATTACTTCGCAAATGTTTACGAGTGTTTAGAATATTCTAGTATGTTTGCAAATAAAACAGTAAAAATTGAACAAAAATGGAATACAATATCTTAAATAGTATAAGTCGATATTATAATTACGAAAATATTTAAAGTATGTACTGTGTATAAATTCCACTTAGGATGAAAATAGTATCATTCAAAACGTACCGGCAGATACATAAAAATTTAATAGTTTGATACTTAGTTTTTTTTGGAAACCTTTCACCATAGAGTTAGGAATACATTTCACTTCTACAATATTCTGCTATGCTATTTTCGTATAATTTTTTTAAATACTTTTGATGATATTCATTTTAATAAAATTGTATTAACTTTAAAAAGCAACTATTTGCTTTTTAAAGTTGCTTTTATTTTATAAAGCATACTTTATAAAGTTGCTTTTATTATTAAAAAGCAAAAAAACTATTTGCTTTTTAATAATTATTGATCACTATTGCTAAAGCAATAGTGATCAATAATTACTTTTAAAAATAGCTTACTATAATTTTTTATTTTTTTATACTATCAATGCAGCAATTGATAATATCGAGTGTATTATAATGTAATGTAAAGTATGGTACTTTTCCGTTAGCCGGGCGCAAGCGAATTCTGTAATGTATAGTTTTTTGGAGTGAATCTTTAACACAACGGAATTGTCGATTCGTATTTTATACACTAGTCGGTGGGCGGCGAATCTTTATTTTCTTGCGCCTGGCTAACGGAAAAGAAAGTATTTATAGATTTAATATGATTAAGTTTGGAAATGAACAAATTTTTTTCACAAAGCAATTTGAGAGATTGATAATATAAGTAACATATGCTAAAATACTAATGTCCATATTGTATTCATAATTATGTTTCATAGAGACATACATGCACTTATGATATTACTGTAGTAAGGATGTGATCAGTATAATGATAATTAAAAAGGTATATTTATTTATAGGACTAATGACCAAGATTTTCAAAGTGGTTCTGCAAGATTTACATTAAAGTGATTGAAAAGTAAATGATGGTTCTGTATATAGAAATATGAAAAAATTTTTGTATGAAGGGAATTTTCAGATAGACATATTTCATGCCCTATTTGAAAAAAAAAGAATAAGGGAGAAAGATCTGTTATTTGCCACAGTGCTACAGTATATCTGGAAAAGTAACCAATTATTTAAAGAAGAAATTAAGATATTTGTATTGTGGACTGTACATAAATGATTATATCAAAGAGTTTCAAGCTATTGAATTCACATATAGTTTGCAATACTTTTGCAAAATATTGAAAGAGTTTTTGCTAATGAAAAATAATAAATCTGTAAAGAGGAAAAAACATGCTACTTAAAAAAATATTATAAATAAAAAAGATGCTAATAATTACTTGGTCAGTTGTGAGATTTTGGTCAAGTACTTAAAAAAAAGCTATAGACATTATAGTGTTGCATCACAATAATCAGATAATATGTGTGTCTATGTTTTATATATTTCTTACCATATTAATGTCATAATATATTTTGTATGTTTCTTATATTTTTAGTACTTTTTATACTTTTATTTTGTAACTGTTCTTTTCAATGTTATAATAGTATTGACCAGACTAGCCTACACTTTATCATTTTATGATATATTCATGCAGTTGATAGTGTGCATATGTAAGAAGTTTATTTTTATAGTTTGAGGAAGGATAGCATTATTGTTGGTGGATGGGCTAAAGATCTTGCATTGGGAAAGTTTTTTCTACATGTTTCTTAGTCAAAGTTGCTGAGTAAATCTTAAAACAGACATACAGAAATAGTTTGGAATCAGGCAAAAATTGTCATAATCCAAGAGAAATATTTCAAAAAACTAGATAAGTTTTGAGAATAAATTATAGACATTTTTTAATAAATTAAACAAAAATAAATTGATATTGCTTTCTAATTAAATCCAAGTTTACACTTTTGAAATATTTAATATTTATTCAGCTTTTTCAGAATAATTCTTGGTAATGAAATTAATACAAAATACAAACTTTATCATGCAATTTATTCAACTTTTAGATTTTTATATACACTAAATCAATAACAGTTTATTTAGTCTAAGAGTAGTATAAACAGTGCCAGATTAAGACTCATCAGGCTTGTAGGCATAAAAAATTGTTTTAAATAAATAAATAAAATTTTTCAATAATTTTTAACTGCTTTTGGGTGCCCCTAGGCATGTGTGTATCGTGCCTAATGGATAATCTGGCCCTGAATATAAATCATAAGGTGCATTCTTTATGGTTGCATGAAATATATTGAAGAATTGTATCAGCAATTAGTATACCTGTAACAGATTTATTGGATGATAAATCTCTTACAGGTATACTAATTGCTGAGGTAAAAATGCCACATTATGGTATATTATATGATTGTTCCTAAATACTTTAGCATGAACTATAGAAATTGAAGGCAAAATAAGAAAGCAATGTTTTTATTAGAAACACTACTTAAATATTATACCAAAAGAAGAAAATCATGGATATTATGAAAATGTTTCACTTTTTTTTTATGATACTTTCAGTTAGACCTATTTTAGATCAAATTTTCTATTTTTAATTTTATTCTGTAACAAATCTGTAGAACTGGTTGACACTGATAGCTAAAATGTTCCATTTTACAAATAATCTCATTTTTTAATTATCAAAGTTTTGTTGTTATTTTTAATTAGTAAAAGTTTCTTTTAAAATCTAAACAGTTAAAGTATTTATAAAATTTCCTTTATCAGTATTAGACTTAAATTGAATAAAACTGTTTTCTTAAGTCCAAGGTTAGTATTAAAGAGATTGGAATCAATCTAATACTGAATTGAATATAAAGCATTAATTATTTATCTTATATAGGCAGATGAACTATTAGCATCATGCAGATGATGATAATAGTTTATCTGCCTGTATAAGATCTTAGACACAATCAAAGAGTAGAATAATAATCCAATAAAATCAGATGATGCACTACTACCAATTCTTGGTTCTGCTACAAACTAGTTGTATTGTATTGTATTGTATAGCTATGTGAATTTAAATACATTTTTATTAATGTTGGAATGAATATGTTCCAATTAATGTTCATATTTTTAATATTTCATAATTGAAAAATCTTGCAAAACTGGAAATTTGTAAACCAGGAACTCATAAACTGAGAACTATATGTATTTGGAGAGAGAAAATTTCTACTTCGGTTCTTAATAACACTATTTTAGCAATTTAACTGCATCATCCTTCCAAATATATACCAGTATTTCTAGTGAAGACAATAAATTGTTCTCTACAATAGAAATGTTTTACTTGCCTATATTGGATAAGATTATTAATATATTTGAAATGAAAGCTTTCATCTTTAAAATATTTATTCCTGAGCATTAACATTTCATCATTATATCAATTTTACAAGATAATATGAAGGTACACTAATTATATAAAAAAGGTACCAGTTTATTATATATCTTAATTTCTAATCTTTTGGCAACAACAGAATCAGTAATCAATATTATTAAATTTTCTTCAGTATTATTGATAATTCAATTATAACAATGTTCTGTAATAGTCTACTTGATCTTCTTTTAATGCAAGCAACTCTAATCTTCTGTAGAGAGAGACAGAATAAGAATCTTTTTTGTCTTAATCCAGTTTTGGCATACTATATATTTTCTTTTGAGGCAGTTATTTAGTGTGCATTCAAAATGTATGGAAATCTATATGCTGATAATTACAAACAATAATGCATGCTGACAAAGATAAACAGATAGCATATATAAATGTATGTCAGTGTATTTCATGTAACTATGACAAATGTTCCTACAAATTGTATATTATATTAACCATTATATAAAAATATTTAACTATACTTATTTTAAAATTATTTTATTTTTTATTATTATAATATAGATTGAGTATCTCTAATCTGAAATACCTGGGATCAAGATTGTTTTAGATTTTGGAATACGTTATGGTGGAGTTGAAGAGAAGGGAAAAAAAATTCACTGTCATTTTTAATATGTAAAGAACACAACAGAAAGTAGGTAGTCACAAACCCCTTGAACTGACAATATTTTGCTGTTTACTGAATGATGATATAATATACTGCCATGGTTATGTGTGCACTATATCATCTTTCACAGCACAAACAGTGAGTCAAAATCCTATCCCAAAAGACTCTTTGAAAGCAAAATTTGGATTTCGGAATATTTTTGATTGGGGATACTTAACTTGTATATATAATTTAATTTATTAATGGCACATTAATAAATTAAATTTTATTAATTTATCACAATGTTTCTCAACCTTGTCAAAGTGCAGCCTAGGTTGTATACTACATACATCTTTGTGACCCACTATAAAATTTTAAATGAAAATATGGAGAGATTAAAAATATTTTTTAAGCAATTATATCGTTTGAAAAAATAAGTATCTTTTTATTGATTAAGATATGGTAGTGAAAAATAAACTTTTCTTCTATTTCACAGGGTCAGATAATCAAATCTTAATACATATATCATTAGTTCTAAAAGGAACTAATTCATCTATCCACTTCCTTCATGTATCTTAAATATCCACTTCCTGAATGTTTAGAAAACCCATTTATCATCTGGTTCTTTTTTCAACTTGGTCACATGACTGTGAAATACAGTGAAACCCCGATTTTGAAACTTTTCGAGGACCGGCTCGAAAAGTCGAACGAGTCGGGAAAACGCACGAAACCGGAAACTCTGATGACGTCATAAAAAACGTTTATGTATGAACCTGATGATGGCTTGAAAGAACCGAAAACGTTCGTTCAGTAAAAGTTTCTTTTTTTTAAGAGTGTCTCTACTGCTTATTAGTGCTTTTTAAACTATTATATAAAGATGCTTCATTAAGTCGAAAGTTCTTTGGTATAATAAATGTTTTTCACTTAAACTGGAGCTGATATTTATTTCTTAAATGATATATGAAAAACTGAAAGTAAGGATTAATATTATTATTTAGACAAAATAGGGGAGAAAAAGCTAATTTTCTGAAAATATTCAAATTTTTGTAAAAACCTTTTTAAAATAAAAATTTTGGACATTTAGTAACCATCATCAGAAACTCATTGTGATCCTTTTTCAAAAACCCTAAACACAACTGCAATAAACTGATTAGTTCAAGCCAAATTGTAGTTTTAAAATTCCATTGTTTGTTGCTGGTGGTAAATGATTTTGAATATGATATCACATTTGTAGAATGCTGCAAGCTAAAATCAACCACTACCAAATTCTAATGTTATTTCACCATTAACATCATCACTAATTTCTGAATCCTCAATTTAACAATTTTTCTCATCCATATAACAGGGGAATAAATCTCTCAAAATGAATTTTTAATAGATTGTTGCAGAAATAAAGAATTTTTGAATAGTTGATCTTCATTTATACAATAGTCTCTATTGTTACACTGCAAGAATACTCATAACTTAGAGTTTCTGCCTAATCTACTTTAACTTCAGTTTAATAGTTTTGCATTTGATTTGCCATTGCATTGCTATTTGTATGAATGGTTATTTTGAACAGCAATATAAACAGTTGCCAAATATGAAATCTAAAGTTTAAAAACTATTATGATATTTTGAAAATGTTATAGTTTAAACTACAAAAATAGTTTTTTTTTATTTAGAATATATTTATTATGACTGTAAATTAAAAATTGCACAAATTTAATTTGGTCTAAAATTATTAATAGTCGAAACCATCTGTAACATTGAATATTTTAATTTTATTATTTATATTGTTGTTTATTCATTTTTCTAGGTAAGCAGTAAAGATGAAGACTTTTTAGATCTTTCAGTTGATGTGGATCAAAATACATCAATTACTCACTGTCTAAGAGGCTTTAGTAACACAGAAACCTTATGTAGTGAACATAAATATTATTGTGAAAATTGCTGTAGTAAACAAGAAGCACAGAAAAGGTATACTGATTGGGATTATTTGATAATGATATTTGTTACTGTTTTAGTTATTTACATAACATAAAAATTAATAGTTATTATTTATAATAACTATTAATTTAAGATTTAAGAGATTTAAGAGTGAAATCAAATTTTATAAATATTAGAATGAAAATTGTACTAATGAATAATAACCATAGTGAACAATTATTTCATTAAAAATAAAATTAATTAATTATTTATAGATTATTTTTTTCATTTATTCAAGTAACAGCTTATGCACATATGATTCTAGAATGATAAATGATCTGTAAGAACATAAAAGCAATTATGAATTTAAAAAGAGTCACTGATAAATAGAAAAGAGAGACAAGGAATTTTAATACTTTAAATATTTTTCTTTAGAGTCAAATTGTATGTAAATTTTAGAAATCAGAATAGTTAAAAAAATTCTAAATTTAGCTATATTATAGATTAGTCTGCCATTAACCTATCATTCCAGGTTATTTTTATTGCTAAAAAATTTATATAGACTTTAAATATTTAAGACTTAATTTCTAAAAATTTCCCAGAAAAACATTGAAAGCATTAAGATTTGCTTGTTTTCTCATTTTTCATCAAGGATTCTTTTTTTGTCTATTTTCTGAATGAAAAGGAAGTTCATGATATCATCTTGTAAGATTGTTTGATCCTACAGGATGGTATTTTTAATTTTTATTAAAATTTTATTTTATATTACAGTGAAACCCCGATTTTGAAACTTTTCGGGGACCGGCCCAAAAAGTCGAACGAGCCGGGAAAACGCACGAAACGGAAACTCTGATGACGTCATAATAAAAAAGTTATATAATTAAAACGTAGGAAGAGGCAAAGTTTTACATTGCAAGTATAGGAAAATGCTCAGACTTCCGAAAATAGACGTTTAAAGTGGGAAAGTCGTACGATACGGGAACGCACGAGCGGGGTTTCACTGTATTAACAATAAATGTGCTAAGTGTTAACAGTTTAATGTGTAACACTTAGTGCTATCTGTTGTCAATAATATAAAATAAAATTTTAATAAGAATTTTATATCCTACAGGATGAAATGATAATAAAAATTAATCTTTTGCAGTTCATTCATTTAAACAGATTGTGTTACAGTCCAACACTATTTTTTTGTAAAATAGATAGATATCTGATTTTTTGCTGTAAATTTTTTCCTTTTTAACTGATAGACAGAAAGATTTGGATTTTGTGAGCAATATATTTGAACTAGTGCTTTTGTTTAGAAAGAATTGCAAAATGATTCTATACAAGCCAAATTTCCCCCAGCGGTTATTTTTTGTATTAACTGCCAAATTAATAATTATTTTTAAATTTACGCTACGGTGCCACCATCTATCGGATTAATAATTAATAATTTAAATTTAGGCTAAGGTGGCGCCATCTATTATTTAATAATTGAACTTTAATTTTTACTAATTTCCCGAAATTAAAAATTTGCCCTGGCCTGGAATCGAACCAGGGACTTCGGGTTACCGTCCCGACGCCTTACCAGTTAGACTCCAAGGCTCCAGCAGATTTCCAATTTCAGGATGCATATAATTTTAGAGAATATCGGACTTACGCCGACACCACTGCTCCCGGACGGGCTATACCTAGTCACGGGCCCTCTATGGCAAATCCGGGCAGACAGACTTGAGCAGATAACAAATCTTAATCTTCATTCTTCTAGGGAATTTACGCGATTCCAATGATTCTATACAAGCCAAACCATTAATCTGCACACACACAGGCGTTACAGCTACTCTCCTGAAGGAATTCGCCCAGTTGTTGTGTCCAGCCAACAGAGGCCGAAACATAAGCATAATTGCTATTCTATCCAATATTGGGATTTTCAAATATAGATCTATATTAGGCGCATATAATGCTAATTCCTTTCTGGAATTCTTACGCCAATGCAGCTATGACATTGCCCAAACGTTTCCTAATTCGTACCTTATTATGGATAACGCTAAATTCCATCATTCCCAAAACTTTACAGCATTCCTGGAAGAAGAAATAAGATATAAATTTTTACTGCCCTATTCTCTTCAATTGAACCCTATCGAGGAATGTTTCTCCGCATTCAAAAGTAGACTGCACAAAGTTTCGTAACAAGAATAGTATATCAATTTAAAATTATTTACTTGTCAATTTTTAATGTTTTGTGGTTCTTTTATTACTGATTTTTATTGTTTTAAGCTGGTTGTTAAATGTCCTACTGGGATGCGTTATAAAACTTCAAATGTCCTACTTTGACTATGTCAATATCTGGTCACCCTAGTCTAAATACCAATGCGGAATGAGACAAATTTCGAGTTCAGAAAGCAATGACCATTCGCCAAATTCATTCGTTCCAAATATTAGATATTGCATTTGCAGAATGGCAGTTTTTTGTTTTTTACTCAGGATTCGATGAATACCGCAAGTGTATTTCTGCCTTTAACCCTTAACACCAGGGGGACCGTTAACTTTGAGGGCCCTGGGCTAACATTGTTTGAGGGCCTATCCAATTAATCCAAATCAACCTAATGGTGAGAGCTACGCCACCCTAAAACGCTTGAGTGCAAAATCGCGAATTTTAACGAATATCAATACTATTAATTACAACTAAACCTAACTGTTCTAACGACTCTGCAATCCAGAGTTCGGCCTAAGCTCAGGTCTTTAACTAAATTCTAACTTAAAAATAATTAACTTCACAACAATGTAACGTCTAACCGATGAAACAAAACCGGAAGCCTGAAATCGGAACTTACAACTAAAAGTATCGATTAAGTGTTAGATCTAACAACAAAAAAAACTATGTTAGAAATTTATGCTAATAAATTGAATTTCTCAAAACAAGTCTAATAAATTTATATTTTTTATTATCTAACTCCAAAACACTTACAAAAAAAACCTCGTTATGGCGTTGGTTGCGTTGACTTTTATATTGAGTGACTTACAGTCCCGTGTTGCTTCATTTACATAAATACACGAAACAAGTTTAAATTAATTAGCTTAGAGTAATTCATTCATGTCATCCTCTTTGCAATTTATTTATATATTGAACAAAACATTGATACGGATCATTCTTATATTCATATATCGGATCAGTGGTAAAATTAGTTAGATGAGATGACGTCATTAGCCGGGACAGTTCTTCTGAAGGACAGTTTCCGATTCTGTAACACATGCTAGCTAATTAATACGATGGGGAATGTGGAAGTAAGTCAACTCTTAAACTAAAGTATAATACGTTAGATAATAATGAAAATAACGATAAATAATAAAGTGCAATAAAATAATTAAGAAAATAACGCTAAATAATAAAGTGCATAATAAAATAAAATAGGACTTGGTCAGAATTAACTTCCTCACAAGAGGAGCTATATTTGCATTATTCCCATTCCGATATTGCTACATTATTTGCATAATTGACAAATGACAAAGTATATTTTGATTTTACCGACTATCGACAGAAAACAAATCCGTATTTATTACTTACTGTCATTTAAAACATTGATATTTGATATTTTATTCAAACCAATAGAGTTACAAACCTGCGATTTAAACTTTATCTAGATACGAAAAATTTTAAATAATTTATTTTTTCTTAAATTTTTAATTTAGATTGTTTTTATTTTTATTTTTTGACCGCGAACGGGGGGCCCTTGGCTGCCGCCTCTAAAGACCATACTTAAATCCGCCCCTGCTTAACATAATACCGAATCTATAGTATTTTTTCGGCCCTTGGCTGCCGGAAAGACCATACTTAAATCCGCCCCTGCTTAACATAATACCGAATCTATAGTATTTTTTCGTCGTGCATATTCGCTTTCTACTAGCTTATTAAATGCCTCTTGAGGAATATGGTTTTGCTGAGACACAAAAATATCTTAAAAATCCTTTCTATATGCTCTCTATTAGAATTTTTAATTAGGTAATTCTGCTTGTATTTAACACTTGATTTAACATGATAAAGTTTCAATAAATTTTATTTATCTTACAAACAAGTATTTTATTCTGAATTTATATAATATCTGAATTGAAAGTTTACATTTAATATTTCCTAAATTTGAAATAAAATGAATGAATATCATCCGCTAGAGTTTCTGAATGCTATTCTCATTTGTTGGGGTTGGTCGTATAGTGCAACGATGTGAATATAATGGTATTTCCTGCTAGATATTTTATATATTTTATAATATTTCAGTAATATTTATAATATATAATTATTCAATGGTAGAAATCTTGCTATTGTACTTCGGTATGTCATATGCAAACGTAAATTTGTAATAATTTCAGTAATTATGTTAAATTGTAACGAAACTGTATACTGTAGTTATCTGCTTTTAGATTCATAATTATATAAAACTGAATCAACATGAAGTTTTTCGTTAATTTTTCGGTGCATAAAATTTAAGATGGTCATAGAAAATTCATATGATAGAGAACATCATAATAATCTAATGAAAATATTCCTAATGCAGATAGTTTTTCTAGAATATAATTACACAGAATTGTTATAATCGATTCTGTGATAAGTAGAGAGACATTAAATTATTTACATAGGCAAATAAGTATTGTAATATATTCGCTTCACTGATTTAATAGTGATTTTGATGATAGTTTATATATTATATAAAACGATTATTATTATTAATCCGATGATATTTCCAGTGTTGTTGCTTTATAATCAAATATTTAGGGAAAATTATTTTTTAAACAGTTCTATATATAAAATAATGAAAGTATTAGCTCTCTAGGATTTGTGTTGCACTTCTCGTTTATTTTCATTATTTATGAATAATAATTATTCCTCAAAATATTACAGATAATTATTGTGTATATTTTATCAGAATGCTTTTGAAAGCTGATAGAATAATTTCTTATGATATAAAGGAAGAAAAAGACAAAAACCAAAAAAATGCTGTTAAATATATATAATAATAATTTATAATTTTTCTGTAGGAGTTTACTAAATAAATTCTTCAGTTCTACTTCAAGATGATAATAATAATCAATATTTTTATAGGAAATTTTTAAAATTTAATCTATTAATAGATTTATTTATTTATCATAATTCTAAGTTATCACTAACAGTAAAATACTTAATTGTAATCAATGATATATCAGTTTTAAGTTTTGACATTCTTACTCTGATAATTACTAATTTCCTTTTGATAAAAGAATAACTAAAAATGTTACGTATGGAAAAAGTAAGAACAAAGATTTATATATAATGATAATTTTTTACAATATTTATTTTAATTTAACAAATTACGTTTCTTGCACTTTATGAAATATTACTTTGTTAAATAACAGTTAATCTGACAAAATGATCTTTACTGCATAATTTCAGAAGTGCTGAATGCATAGTGAAAAATTGCAAGTAGTGATTGGAGCATATTTGATATTTATTGTAGTAATGCCATCAGATATACTACAGCAGTCTATACTAATAACACTTTTTCTACAGACTTTTACCATTATTTCTAAAATTTCTTTAATCCATTTTTTACTCTGTTCATAGTTTGACAACTTAAAATTTGTTAACTAATTGTAGAGAAAGTTTGATGACAAGAAGATAAGTAATCTGATGTTTTTCTACAAACATTCTTGTGAAAAATATAATAATTTGATGACATGTCAAAGGTCATCTTGACATGTCAGAAGCATGACCTTTACAGGCCACTATTTTTATCACTTCATTTTATATTAAATGTTTATTAATTGTTATATTAAAATTCTATTTGTCAAAACAAACGGAGCTTTTAAAACTAAATAATTTTTTAATGGTAAACCTGACAAGTTCTACAATTAACAATTTATTACTAAATGGGTGAAATACACAGTAGAGTGAGAGAGCACTTAAAACAAATTCTACAATATAATGCCAAGTACTACCTTGATACAAAATGAAATGATGGAAATAGTAGTCTAGGAGTGTCAAAATACCCTTAGCACTATTTCCGTCACAAAGTTTGCCTTTTCTTAAATCCACCTGAATTGTAATAATTTTGAATATGTAAGTTCAGCTGTTATCAAACAAGAATTCTTTAGGTTTGGTTGGTGTCCCAGTAAAGCCAGCAAGATGTCACAGCTCCATTTCAAAAATAATCTTTTCCAACCCCAATTTAATTAATAGAAGTACAGAAAAAGTTAATGACTTATTTCTTAATATTTGTATTCAGAAAAGTTCATTGAATAGTATAGAACATATGTAATAATAAAATTAGATTTGTTATTATTATAAAATTAAAGTTTTTGAAATGGGAATTTTTTAAATACTAATCAAATACTTACTCAGGTAGATATAATGCTGTTAATTTGGATTACACTGGAATTAATAACTGAACTGCTTTTGACTGGTGTAGCTCCATAGGTTAATTAGTAACTGAAGTATGGATTATGCTATAAACCTAAAGATAGAATATGTTCTGATCCAGAGAGTACTTTTGGGATTACTTTCTGTCATCATATATTTGGACCATCAGAACACTACAAAGCCAAAGATTCCTATTTCAATTCCTAACTTGGATAAGTTTTGTTTTCAGCTAAGTAGTAGAATTTATATTTCAGTTGTTAATCAATGGATGGAGCCATGTTGGCTGTAATTAGTTTCATCATTAATTTCAATTTGTTCTGTATCAATGCCACTGGAGTTGTTTGGAATTGGGCTAGTATTTTATTAATTAACTTCTAGCCAATTGATTGGTTGATTTAAGATATATAATATTACCCTATATTATAGGTTGAGGGCTACCAGGTTTTTGTACTACTATAGTAGTCATTGTTTAATGCTATTTTGCTCTTATATTATCAGCAAAAATTAAATTAATTAAAAAATTAAAATTTTTATGACAGTGAAACTGAATAAAGTCATTATTTCCCTGTAAAAGAGAGAGAAAATGAGTTGGAAATTTCTAGTAGTGATGATAATAGAAAATAAGGTAATTATATTTTATATGATTGATAATTCATATACAGGTGTTCCTGGCTTTACGCGATTAATTTGTTCTATGAAATAATCGCGTAAAGTGAGTTGAATTTAGTATGGGTGATATAGGACATAGAGATTTCTTCAGAAGGATTTAAAAAAATAAAAATTTTACACCTGTGAGCAAAAGAAATTTTAATGAATGAATTATTTAAACTTTTAAACAAAATATGCAAATTTTAATGAATGAATAGTTACATGAATGAATTTAATTAATGCAATATCATAAATACCTAAACACTACATAATTCTGATGGTCTTCAATCCAGTGATGAATGGATTGGATCTGATGAATCTGGATCATCACTCTCTTGCTCTCTTGAAGTCCCTGGGATGATAGGCTGATGATTTTCAACTTTTTAATGAAACAATTGAGACTCAGCTGATGGGCTCAGGAACAAAAGGCTCCGAATTTCTGGAAATGGAAAACATCAGCATTCGTGTTGTTTTTTATTTCCGGAAACTCTTCAAGCCCACTCATTACTGAGTTCTGATGAGTGGGACTTGAAATTAAACAAATTTTTCTTTAAAAATTCTCTAATGTAAATAAGACAATTTTTTAATAAAAATTTGTTTTAATTAAAAAATTAATTTACTTTTTAAAATTGCGATATAGTGAAAATGCGTAAAGTGAGATCGTGTATAACAAGGCATACCTGTATATAATATTGTCTATGAATACTATATTAAACTGTATTTCACTAGCACAGTCAGTTGGATTCACTGCATGGAAATGCTTCAACTTTCCAACCAAAGATTTAGGATTGAATTAGGATCCCACCTCTTGGAAAATTTATATGAGGCTCATTGATTTATTTTCTCTACAATCCAGTTGACTTCCACATATATAGGATGTGATAGAGCCTGGAATGGCACTGTTATTAGCAAATGATTCAGAAATGACATTAAGAAAATTAGTCATGGACAGAACACACCTGAATTCTACAGGGTCTTTATTAGAAAATAATTAACTTTAAATAAAATACTGCCTAGAGTTCAAAGTTTAATTTAATAACACATCTTAGCAGTACATAGCAGTAACTTAAAACATTAATTTATTCAAGACAAAATGAAACATTTTCAGTTATTACAATCATTATCAACTACAATCTTTTGAAAAAAAGATTGTAGTGATAATTCAGACTATGTTCTAGTACATAACACATAAAATTCAAATATAGACAAATATTCTCATTCACAGCAAAGTTCTAATAAAAGAAAATAACAAAAAATTTAACATAATACAGTGAAACCCCGATTTTGAAACTTTTCGGGGACCGACCTGAAAAGTCGAACGAGCCGGGAAAATGCACGAAACCGGAAACTCTGATGACATCATAATAAAAAAGTTATATAATTAAAACGTAAGAAGAGGGAAAGTTTTACATTGCATGTATAGGAAAATGCTCGGACTTCCGAAAATAGACGTTTAAAGCGGGAAAGTCGTACGATACGGGAACGCACGAGTGGGGTTTCACTGTATATTACATAATGGAAACAAGGTTCAAAAACCTTTACATGTTAGCTAGTCAAATAATGAGTATCACATACATTTATTATACCTTACTCATTTCCATTACATACTTCTGTGCTTTTGAAATGTTTTCTGATTTCTGCTCTTTAATATTATTATATACTTCTATTTCTACAGATTCCTTAATGATTCCTTCTTTCATAATATTACAGTGTTTAATCAGTTTTGTCTCATTCCATTTTACTTCTATGTTATTTTCATAGAATTTTCTAGCTAACACTATTGTCATTTTACTTTTTTTAATACCTTCTGTATAAGAAAATTTTCACTGAATTGGACATAGAACTATGAAAAATAAAATTTTATCAATAGATGGTATGTGACTTCAAACTCACTTTTTTGTTTAACTTATGGGTTGAAAAGCATTGATTTACCTTTATTCAAAAGTACATTTACAATTAATTTTTGTATTTAAAATGTTATATTTTTGAAATAAAGTTTATGGTTAAGAATTAAAGATAGAAATTTTTATTTATATAGTTCCAAAATGAATATTGAAATTCTTCCTATCAATTTATGGGTAAGATCAGAACCATTTAATTTTGGTACTTTTCCTTTATCATCACCTGAACAATTTAATATCAAGGTAAATTCACATAATTACTACTTATTGCTATTTCACTTGTAGTTTCAGTCTTATAAATGATTGATTCACAGCACAATTTAAAGTGAAAAACTTGATTTATTAAATAATTAAAGTACTTTCAACTTTAATAAGTCATCTTCAGTAATTTTAAGAAAGTTGTTACATATAGAACGTCTGTTTAAATTCATTTAAACATCTGTTTAAATTATTTAAACAGACGTTCTATATGTAACAACTTTCTTAAAATTACTGAAGATGACTTATTAAAGTTGAAAGTACTTTAATTATTTAATAAATTAAGTTTTTCACTTTAAATTGTGCTGTGAATCAATCATTTATAAGGTAAATTCATTTAGACTTAATACATATATCATTAATTTAATATAATATATATATACATATATAAAATGCAATATTTGTCTGACTGTCTTTCTATCAAGCTGTCTGTTTTATTAGGTTCCCACACTGTCATCTATCTGGATCAATGCATGATGATTTTCTATGACTCTGTGAGTAACATAGATCAGGGGTGGCTAACCTTTTACAGTTCATGCATCAATTTTTTCAGTTTTTACTTAAGATGCACCATACAAACTTATACCCATTTTCAATATGATAATATTGATATATTTAACAATTAGATTTATATGTGCAGATTTATAAAGATGAGATAGCTCTAATAGCACAGTACCACATAGTCACTAAGCCTAATCAAAGTTTAACTTATGCATACTACAGCTAAATAAGGTAATGTAAGCTATAATCAATAGAAAATTAGAAAAAAATCTGAAGTTAAATAGTTTAACAAAATAATATACTGCACAGTACTCGATATCCACTATAAATTTAGTAACTGAGCAGTCTCATTGGAGTTACATGTAACAATCACGTGACCATTATGATCCAATGAGACTGCTCAGTTACCAAATACATGATCATAATCCAATGATATCGGCCAGTCAACATGTCACGTGGGCCACTGTAACCCAATGAAATTGCTCAAATTGCATTAATTTTCCATCTTGGATTTTATATCAAATAATTTATGCCAATTAAAATATATAAATCAATTTCTAATAATCAATACTTGTCTTTAAATCTTCCTGTGTAATAAACAAAAGTTGTTTCATAAAAATCCACTCAGCTGTTCTTGAGTTATAAGTGAACACGTGCACAAACATTTCAGATTTATAATATATATAGGTAAATTATATAAGAAAATTTCAATTTTTTCTCTAGGGTTCAGTGCACCATTTCTAATCATGCTATGTGCCACTTTTGGTGCAAGTGCCACAGGTTGGCCACCCCTGACATAGATTATCCTAAATCAAAACTGTCTCAGGGAGTGGGGCATTTTGGGATCACTTTTTCTTTTTGTCTGTTCCCCATAGGCTTCCACATCATCTGATCTATCAGACCAAACTTTGTAGGGTGACTTTCCTGTGGGTAACATAGATACTTGGATCAAAATCATTTTAAGGATGGGCTATTTTTGAGTCATAATTTAAAAAATATATTTAAATCCTTCAGATTGTTGTTGATGTTGTAAAGCAGATATGGGCAACCCCTGGCCCCCAGGCCAAATCTGGCCCTGATCCATTTCAGTGAAGTTGGTTGGATTCATGGTGGGAGAAACACATGATGTGTTCTGCTATAGTTTTTTCAACTAAAGAACTTTCAAGGCCGAATGCAATGATCGACGAGTCTTTTCAGTTAGGGTTAACTATAGTTGATACGATGTAAAACAGATCAAATAGAGAATTTATTACCATTTTTGATTTGATGTTTGATTTAAAAACATAGTAATCAGATTAAAATATTTTTATCTTTATAATTATTTTAGCAATTTATTTTAATTTATTTAATATTAGTTTATATAATAATATTTGGTCCGGCCCTTGACTCGGAGACAAAATGATAATTTAGCCCCCACACTAGGAAAGGTTACCCATGTCTGTTGTAAAGCATAAGGTTAATATGGTTGTGTAATCTCACAAACATGATATGACAATGAATGATATTACAAATATCACCAGTGTATTTGCAGTGTCATTATGATATAACAGTTAATGAAGTCAAAAAAGCTCTAACATACAACATAACAATGCATGATATCCCAGAATGTCATCAGTATGTGATATCAGTATGATATAGCAATGAGTGATATCATCAGTTCTATATATGATGTAGCAGTGGATGACATCATAAAATGTGTGATATCACAAAAGTTTCACTATATGATATCATTATGAACCCAAAGGCTTTGATTTTTTTTCCAGCTTTGCTTATAGATAGAATACTATTTGCAGCTATCAAAAAAATCTCCACTACCTAGAAATTAATATCTCCCTATAAATGATGTGCCAGAAATTCCTAGGCAATGCTGGGTACATCAACTAATTATTAATAAGAATAGAAATGAAACAAACTAATTTTTTTTTAATTGCTATAGATGATGATATGATATTTCAATTAATTAGTAAAAACTGGCTTATAAACATTTATCATGTTTAAAATACAAAATAAGGCAATTAGCAAAAAAAAAAGAGATTGCTGTTATGTTATAATAATTAATTTATAAATTTAAATAATTTTAAAAAATTAAATACTATTATTCAACTCACATTATTTGTTTAATTGAGAAATTTCCATATAACTAAAACAAAAGCATAATAATACTATATTCCTTCAAAATTTATACAATAAACTTCTATAATGGTGCTGTAATAACTAAAAAAACTTTAAAATTTTATCATTTATATTATTTAATATTTTTATTTAGTTTTGATTCATTCAATCCAATTCATTCTTTGGAAAAAGAAATCTCTCTTTAGTTAAGTGCCTTTGATATAATATGGATCTGTAGGATTATATAATATCTCAAATTCAATTTATCCAGACTATGTTAAAGAAAAATGGCATATCTTTAAAGAAAATTTAAATAAGTTTTTAATAAATAAAAATAACACAAACATTTAACAAATTATGGAGATAGATACCGAAATATCATTAGCAGACCCTTCCACAAATGACATTAGGAGAAAAATATCATTGCATGATTGAATTATAACAGATGATATGATCAGAACAGCAATCTGGATTGCACAGTCATAGATACATGAATCAAAACTAAATATTTTTACTTAGTTTTGATTCATTTAATCCAATGTCTTCTAATTTTCCTTGATGTATATTTTAATTTTACTTTAGTTTAATTGTGTTTAAATCATCCCATTGTGCATGGAAACTGAAGATAGATTGGTGTCCTGAAAAGGCTCAGTAGTGCATTTTGAATGTTTTAATTATGTCTTGGTTGAGAGGTTGAATTTTTCATGTGGTGTTTGAAGCAAAAATGTTTGTAAGATGATTCACTTGGGGATGGCTAGGACAATTGTGTACTACTAGGAAAATGGACCTTTTCTTCTTCCTCATTCCTCAGTCAATACCTCTTATCCATTCCTCAAATAGGATACTATTCATCCATGCAGATTTGTTAGATTTTTGGATGATGGGAATGTATCTTCAGGCTGTAGGTTCTTGAATGAGGGCTGCTTTGTTGATTTACTAATCACCAAAGATTTTAGCTTTTCTCTGGTAGCATACAGCAAAACTGTGAAATGTTCTTTAGAAAGTTTTCCACTCTTATATTTGTCACCTTTCATAATGCAGTTCCTGTCAGGGATCGCCTTGGAAAAGAGTCCACATTTGTCAGCATTAAAGATGTCATCATCTTTGAAGTCACTGGCAAAGTATGGAAACTTTTCAGTGAACTCTTCAACAAATATTGGAACTTAATCAGATTCACCACACAACACTTTCTGGGAGATCTCATATTGCACTTTAAATTTCTTGATTCAACCACTTGATGTCTGGAAATCTGATATTCCGAGCTCCTTTGCAAACTTTTTAGCAATTTTTTTGTATCATTGGCCCAGAGATTTGGGCATTAACTGCTCTGAAAATTGTTTGAACCAGCGTAATGTGACTTCATTGACTTCATCCAGCAAACTTTTTCTCCTTTTCTATTGTAAATCTTTGTTTTCTTTATTGTATCCCTCCAAGTACTCATCCTTATGTTTTTGGATATTGCTTACTGTTGTCTTGCTGATGCCAAAATGTTCTGCCATTTTTCTTTGGCTACTGTTTTCTAGAAAACATAAAAAGATCTACCTTCTCCTTCAATGTCAGCTCTTTCAGTTCTTTTCTTTTCGCCATCATGATTCAAAGACCAAAGTTCTTCGGTCAACCTTTCTAGAGAAAAGACAAAAAAGTAAAATTAGGTTCTTTCTCATATGACTGCTTTATAATTGTGCCTAAACATTGTTTGATCCACTTTAAAACTGTGTTTTTCTTGATTTCGAATAAACTGTGCTGCATTAGTCATACTTTGATGGCTGCTGCAAGGCAACTCGCATGTGTCTGTGTTGTGTATATATTAGTTTCATTTTAACATTGGTTATTTTATTATTGATTCTGAAAATGGAAAAAATTTTGAAGAAGAAAAAATTTAGTCTTTGTGCAATTTGTATTATGAAATGAATCCATAATTATTATTGTTAAATTGCTGAATCAAAGTCAAAACTATTGTATTCTTTGACATTCTTCTAAAAAAATTGTTGCTACCAATTCTGCATTTCACTTTTCTTCCCCTTGATTCACACTGGACAAAACTGGTCACATTTTAGAGAATAAATTAATACTGTGTGTCGTGATCCAGGTGGTCAAGATACAGTTTATGGAGGTGATCAATATAGAGAGATTGGCTTTCTATTGTGTACTTATGGTGTATGTCTGGTCTACAAAAATTAGGTCAACTTAGAGAGGTGGTCAATGTAGGGATGTGGTCAGCTAAGAAGGTTCCATTGTATTTTTATTATAGTCTTTGGCACTAAATGTGGAGGTGGTATTTTTAATATAATCAGTCAAATGACATTATATGCATATAATGGAATAAGAGATTTTGAGATCTACTATTTTATATTCATAAATTTTTTAGAATTTTTTATAAAGAATTTAAATAATAATAATAATTTTATTTTCAGAATTTAAAACGTATTATTTCATATTCAAAGGAAAAGTCTAATTCAGAAAATTATATTTTAAGGTAAAAATTTAAATTCTTTAAGCAATTATAACAACTTATAAAATACTCTGATGGAGTATTTTAATATATTTAATCTAGCTATTCTGTATGGGAACATATTGCATGTGATAAATTTCATCTTGATAAAGAATTGGCTTGGTTGTAAGTAATATTTTTATACTTTATACATTTAATAGATAGGGATCATTCATAAATTATGTCATGCAAATATTTTGAACACTTTTTGACCTCCTCAATTCCCTTTGTTATTTTTTATCGCATCAAGCTTGACTCTCTGATTGTGACATCAGAAATTTGATGATCCTTTCTTTTCTATTTAAAAACTTTTTCTCTAATTTTACATAAAAAAATATAAAATATGAATTACTTTATAAAAATACTTTGTTATATATATTCTATAACATCCAAATAAACTTTCAAATAAATGGATATGTTAAAGCCAATGCCCAAAGTCTAGCCAATTCATGAAATGGCTGACCATTTCTAGATTTAGTCAAGTCATTTGGCCAAAGCCTGAAATATACTAGAATTTACAACTATTTCAGGTTCTTGCCAGGCAGTTCGCAATGCGCCTGACAATCACTGGCCAATTTGAAAAATTCAAGAAAAAGTGGCCAAAACTAGAAGTTTTGCAGAACTAAGTAAGCAGAGTGTATTTGTACGAATTTTAGCTTATTTGCCAGCGAGAATGGGATTGTCTGTCATATCACATGTTGGTCTTACAATACTGATATGAGAGATTATAGAACTTATCCATCCTCTAATATGAATGGGATTGTGTCTCAGTATCTAATATGAATGGGATTGTCTCTCACAGTAAGGAAAAATGTACAGACATATATTTCAAGCTTTGGCCATATCTAGAAGTGGCCAGTCATTTCACAAATTGGCTAGATGTCAGGCATTATTTGTAACAGATGTAAATGGCTTATAATTAAATATTTTGTATATCTTATATTTTTTAAAAAATTTATCTCCAAATATATTTTATTAGTTTTTATTTTTTAGAAATTTAAGCATAAATATGCTATATTTTATGAAAAAATTTTTTAATCATAGAAATAAAACAAACCATTTTACAGAATGATTTTACAATCTGCATAACTTTTTCTCTTTTGTCATTTATCATCACAAATTCATCACCTCTCTCTCTCTCATTAACAATGTGAAGTAATTTATAGCTGTTCTTATAGATATATATCATAAGGTGAAATTAGAGTATCTTAACTAAAATGACCCAGCTTCTTTATTTATAAAGTATCAGTATTTTATAAGTAAAATATAAAATACTGATATTTCATAAATTCAATAGTTTATAGCAGGGATACACAAACCACAGCCCTCCATTGATCTGTTGGTAGCCTGCCTCACCTTGTATTATTTTACCAAGTCACACAATCAATGAAATATTATTTGCAATTTTGAACAATGCATTTTCAAATAATATTTTTTGATGCGAAATTATCTTGGAAATTATTTTTACAGTAGTTTGATGATAATGTTTTTAAACAATAAGGAAAAAATAATAATCATATTTATAACAATAAACATTTTTTTATTTTTACTGTATTTATGTGTGTGAAATAGGTAATTTAAAAAAATTGTACATGCATACAAGGTAGCACTGCCACTTAACTAATGAAAATTTAGAATCAGTCTTGCATTTGGCTATTACAAATGTCAAACCTAACACCAAAAAATTTTTAAAAATCAATGCAATATCATGCATCCAATTAAAAATTCTTTGTTTACTTTTGATTATGTTGCTTTTGTAACATGTAATTAATAAACATGATATGATATATAACTTTTGTAGTTTTTTTGGTGGCCTTCCTATAAGCCACAGTGAATCTATGCGGTTTTTGGTTTTAACAAGTATGTGCATCCCTGCTTTATAGGAAACTTATATCATTTTCTTGAATTTTCCATTTAAAAATACATGAATATTGATCATTATCATCATCAGCATTTCTTATTTCATCCACTACTGGATTTGTATGCCTTCTTCTTTTGTTTCCAGGTGTATTTTTCTTGTGCAGTCTGCATCCACTGGGATGAATATTGATAGCTTTCCATAATTTTTTCAAATTGCTTTTTATTATTTTTTAATATCTATGCTCTTATAATATATATATTTATAAAATTATATATAAATATGTATTATTTATAATATATATAGTTATAAATAAAATAAAATGAAAATATTGGAAAATGGAAGGATGATAGTTTTTTCAACATTTTACCTTAAGTGGCAAAATTCGTCATTATGGTATTGATTTATATTGGTAGCAAGAAAGAAATAATGTTTATTAATTTTGATGGACTGTTTTGACAAGAAATCTTAAAAAAATACTGTTACTAAAATACATGTAGTAGTTGATGCAGTTTTTAAAAAAATTACAAACAGAATTAGACATCAAAGATCAGTTTAGTTAAAAATTAGAATTTGACAAATAAGGAAATAGATCCTTTATTTGTATTTGTATGGTTAGATTTTTTTTAATATATGTTATAAAAAAAAATCTAATCATACAAATACAAATATAACTGAAACTGAATGTAACATAAAACTTAGATCTGCATAAATATAGCTAAAATTTGCAATATTAATATGTATATTTTTTGTTTTCAGAATAATTGTATATTTAATAATATCGGTCAGAATATACGGGGTGATTCAAAAAAGTTGTGCCAAAATTTATAGGCTTGTAGAAGATAAAATTCTGAGAAAACTAGTCTAATCACATTTTTTGATTTGAGATGAATGCCCAACATAGTCTTTCAGCATCTAAATTAGATGCCAAAAGACTATGTTGGGAATTCATAAGCGAGCTTGATAAGAAGCCATACCAAGCAGCTAATGATTTGCACTGTTTACCAAGTTGGAAAGACGACACTGTTAAAAGGACTCTTAATTGGATCACTGACCATCGCATTACAATCACTAGAGAAGACAAATTGAAAAAACTTGCTATACTAAAAACTGAAACGTATGATTCGTTTCTACAACAATACATTTTAAGACTCTAATGCAGTACAACTGCAAAAAACCTCCACTGAAAGTTTAAGTAGTAAAGTAAACAGACTCCTCAAAAAGCAAAAACTACCCCAGTTCATTAGTAAGAGTAAAGTGATCAACCCAGCCTGCCCAGGCAGGCTGGGTTGATCACTTTACTCTTGGTGGCCTCGTATAGGTGCATTTATTATTGTTATTTTTGAGGACTCGCTTTATCGTTTTGTTTGTATGTAGTCTAAAAGGTACAGGATTCTGTTTTCATCATTTAACTTCTCTTCAACCTGAATTGCCCTGATTTGTTGAGTAAGTGTTCTACTATCATTTTCATATCTAGTCTTTTGTTCCTTTGAACGACTACATTGGACATTCTTAAATGAGCATAATAGGAAACCATACCAGGCAACTAGACACTTACAAAGTTTACCAAGCTGGAAAGATAGAACTTAAAACTAACCCTTAATTGGATTATCGATCAGCACATTATGATCACTAGAGAAGACAAATCTAAAAAGCTTGCTATACTAAAACTGATACTTATAAATCGTTTCTACAGCAATATATATTAGACTCCAATGCAGTACTACTGCGAAAGAATCCCACTGAAAGTTTAAGCAATAAAGTAAACAGACTCTTTAAGAAACAGAAACTACTCCAATTAATAGAATTAAAGTGATCAGCCCGGCATGCCCTAGGCTGTTTGCCTATATCAAAACCCATAAGGACCCAATTACTGCTAGACTGATAGTAGAAAAAAATGCTCTCGCCAACTTATAACATCGAGAAACAACTAGCTAAATGGTGTTTGATTAGATTAGAGGAGTATGAGTACCAAGTTAAATCAGCACAAGATTTTTCTAAGGCATCTGAATGATTATGCACCGATAATAGAAAAAATGCGCTTGCTGACATATAATATCGAGAAACAACTAGCTAAATGGTGTTTGAAAAAATTGGAGAATTATGTCTACCATGTTAAATCAGCACAAGATTTCTTAAAGCATCTGAATGAGTATGTACCCACAGGGAGCGAGGCAATGTCAATACTGGACTTTGAGTCCCTCTACCCATCCCTAAATCTAAACGCCGCATGCTTACTATTTTATGGTTTTCTTTTAGAACATATGCAAAATGAGGAACTAGATCCCACAATATTAAGAAATATTGCCTACTTAATATGCTATAACTCCTTCTTTACCTTTAAAGGCCTCTATTATCGACAGATCAAAGGTGTCCCTATAGGAAGCCCAATGGCTGCGGTCCTAGCCGACAACTCTTTCTTTACTATTATCGACAGATCAAAGGTGTCCCTATAGGAAGCCCAATGGCTGCGGTCCTAGCCGGAATGATTATGCACCTATAGAGAATGAAACGACTTTGAGTCCCTCTACCCTTCCCCGAATCTAAACGCCACATGCTTACTGTTCTACTGATTCCTCTTAGAACATACAAAGAACGAGGAATTAGATCCCGCAATATTAAGAGAGATTGCACACTTGATATGCCACAACTTATTCCTTCAAGTTTAAGGGCCTCTACTATCAACAGGTTAAAGGAGTCCCTATTGGAACCCAATGGCTGGGGTCCTGTCTGAAATCGTAGTAAGGGAGGTAGAGGGACAGATCCATAACTTAATAAGGTCAAATACTGCATTATTCTATAGGTATGTTGACGACATTTTTGTTATGCGGAAGAACACAAGCATGGCACTAGACCTAGTAAATAGTTTTTGTAAGGAACAATATGGTCTTAACTTTAAAATAACTCTGGAAAGTAATAAGGAAATTAATTATTTAGACGTAAAAATCTTTATGACAGATAAGAGGATAGGAACCATAGTATATGTTAAACCCATCACAACACCAGTGTTGATCCCCAGTTGGTCCTTTGACCCCTGGGCCTACAAAAAATCAGCATTTGTGTCTTATTTTAAAAGAAGTCTAACACATTGTTCTAATAACCTCTACAGAAAGCAAGAATTAAAGAAAATATATCACTGGGGCCAAAAACACGGATATAGCATGAAATTCATGAAAAATATTTAGAGAGAACAAAGAGTAAAATATGAGAATGAAAATAGAACACCTATCCAGCAAACTGGAGCTATGCAGAGTAGTGTGTCATCAAGTGATGAAAACAGTCTCCCTGTACCATTCTGACTGCACACAAACAAGACAATAAGGCGAGTGCTAAAAAATAACAATAGTAAGTGCACCTATACGAGGCCACCAACTGTGTTTAATTTGCTCAGAAACAAAAAGCAGAAGTATTGTAATGATTATAAATCTGGGGTGTTATAAGATTCCATTGCACAATTTAGAAGATGATGGAGAAGAATTTTATATCAGTGCTACCACCCGTAACTTTAAAGATAGAGTAGCTGAACACAAAGATAACATCTCTAGCGGTAACCTTGCAACTGTTCTAGCACAAAGAGCATACCAAAGAGACATCAATGTTTTATGGAATGAAGCAAAAATTATTAAGAACTTATAACAAAAAAGACTTAGCAATAAATGAAAAAATTGAAATACTGAAATCCTGTAAAGAAAATAATGTAATTAATGTTAAAAGAGCAGACAAGGTCAGCAATGCCTGGAAATACACAGTAAAAAATCATTGCTCTTAAACTTATGGTTTTTGTTTTATTTTTCAATCTTATTTTATTAATATACCTGTCTGTCTGACATTATTAATAGAAGACTATTTAATGTATTGAGGTTAATTTATAAAAATATTAATTTCATGATAAATTCATTAGATTCCTTAACTTGTTATGTTTATTCTTTTTGATGTAATTTAAAGTTATAAAGTGAATTGTATTCTTTGTGATATGTTCCATGTAACTGAAGACGGTACTAGAGATACCAAAAACATTTTTACAATAAATAATAAAATATTTGTTTATTTCTGATTGCTAAAGTGCTTTTGTTTGATGAACTTATATTTTTATATTTTTAAATAATAAAATTTTTTTAATAAAATAAAAATATTTTTTCTATTGAGCTAATAAATTTTTATTGTATGCAGATATTTTGAAAATTATTATTTGGTTCATTTAAAAAAAATTGATGAACGTAGTATTTGGGATAAGCAGTTATCAGAAGCGACACAGAAAGACATTGGTAAGTAACATATTTATAAAATAATTTTATTGTTTATTACACTGTAATTTTTAATGTTGTATATTTTATTCTTGAATCACTTAAAATATTTCTTTCAGATGAAATAAGATCCAAAGTTGAAGTATGTTCTCTTCGATTTGTTTTGATGTTATTTCTTCAAAATATTCATAAAATCAATTTATGTTCAAATGTCATAATGCAAGAAGAATATCCTTTAAAATTTGCACATTCTTAATTCTTTACTTTTTTTTATTAATTTCAAAATTTTAATAATTTATGTTTATTATAGGAATATATTTTATTTTTGAAATAAATATATAGATATTTCCAACTTACACAAATAATTGGAAATCAAAAGATTTTACCTAATTCAGATTTTGTGGAAGTTATAAAAATGATTGTTAATAAAAATTCTGAAGTAAAAACTACTGGAAGTAGTGGACTACAGTAATTGCACCTATATCAAGTTATAACATTGTATTGTTCTTTGACTGAAAACAATATAATGCCACATGAAATGATATTGTACCAGTAATATGATCTTTAAAATCAAACAAACAATACACTGAATGTAAAAAAAAGAATAAATAGTATGATCCTTTAAATTGAACCAACATGTTTGGACTTGTATCTTGCAAATATAATAAATTTTTAAGCATTATATCTGAAAAAAATTATATTTTTTATGTAAGTTCAGATTTACAGAGGTTGGACATATATGTCTAAAAGCATATTTTTTTTAAGAGAGTTAAGATAAAAAACTATTAATTCTAAATGTCATAATTGATAAATATGTCATTCAAAATGTTTTAATATTATTTTATATGTTTTTCTTATCATTTATATCAGTGATTTTGAATTTGTTTTGCATGTGAAACTCTAATCCTGTTTCATTATTCTTTCCCTATATATTAGAACTAATTATTGAATATATATATATTAATTAATTCACATTAATTAAATATTACTATGTTTTAATTATTATATTAAGTTGAAAAAAACCTTACATGTTATAGGTTTCTTAAAAAACAATTTGCTGCTTCAACTGAAGACAATTTCTACTCTTCAGTTGAAGCAACAAATGTGTTTTAAAGAAACTTTGCCTACTGATACCTTCATTCATCCACATCACTAGTTCTCAAAGTGGGTGCTGCTCCCCAGTGGGCACTAGAGCAGTCTAAGGGGTGGTGGAAGAAATAATTGAATGAATGAATTATAAAAAACTTTTTAAACTATATAAAAAAAAATCTTTTTAAAATAATTTAAAAAGAAACTTCTTCAATACTGCTTTTACCGGAATATAATTATTACTAAAGACAATACAGCACTAATTAAGCAGTCCTAATAGATTTGTTAATGGGTCTACATTATTTGATAGTTAGATGATACATTTTAATATAATAGAAGAAATTTTTTATATTATTATTTTATTAAACATTTTAATATATTGTTTAAGCTCAAAGTAAATATAAACCAAAAACATAAATTTTTAAATAAACTTCTCATTTCAACTAATGTGTTTGAATTTTCTATCTTTTCCTTTATAGATTTAATCAAAAAATTATTTAAGGCTATTGTTTAGACTTTAAATTATTATATAAGATCTAAACAAAGCTGATATGTCATGAATAATATCTGATATTTTTAAATGTTGAAATTGCAAATAAATGTTTTATTTGCAATAGCTTGAGGCAATGGATTTTGCTTTAACTAAAATCAAGAAAATGCATTTTAGAATTATTAATTTAAAAATTTGACTACTAATAGACATTTACTAAAATTTTAATTTATAAAAACAGATTTGCTTTATGTCAAATATTTATTTTCATATTTAAATAAGTAATTTTAACAAATCTCAAAAAATTATATTGCCAATAATTATCCATTACAACATATTATAGAAGCAAAACAATTCCCAGAAAGCCTATCATGAATGAATTATTATTCATTCATGATAGGCTTTCTGGGAATTAGAATATTTGCATAAATAAATTTTTAATTGTTATGTAATAAATAGAAACAGAAGAAAATTTTTTAATATAATAAAGCAAAAATATTTCATGATGATTTTAATGAGATTCATTTGTTTATTTTATAATTGATATTATTTTTTGTATATTTTATTAATTGATGATAAAAGTTTTTAATTATTCTATTAATTTTAATTCAGTTTATTAAAGATATTAAATTTATCTTCAAACACAAAAATTTTGTTTATAAATAATCCTGTGACAAATATTTATTTTATTTACTTTATATTAAATTAGTATTTTCTCTTTTTTTCCTTTCATCAATTTAGGAATGAATAATGCACCTACAAATTACATGTCATAATGGTGTTAATAAAAACAGATTTCAAATTAACATATAAAGGTAAATTCATTAATAAAATTATATATATATATAATAATTGAATATTTTATCATCATATTACAATTCTTAAATTATCTTTTAGAAATGAAATATTTAATTTTTAAAAATAAATTCAAGAAAGTTAAAATAGTCTAATAAAGCAATGCTCAATTTTTTGAAGAGTGTCAGCTACTTAAATAATTTAAGTGGCCTGTGATTTAAAACAGAAATATCATACCGAAGTAATATTTGAAATATAATACCAATAAAATGAAAATGAGAAAAATAACATTTAGGTTTGATATCTCATGCCATATCAGATGGCTCTGCAGGCCATGGATTGACATTCCTGTACTTTTGATTATTTAAAACTGTATGAAAATAGCACCTGCTCTCTTAATAAATAATAATCTGACTGAAACTCCTGCTCTTATGTTTGAGTTAGTTTATTTTTGATTAATTTATTCTTATTGAAGATTTGCATTGCTAATTGATTTGGAAATAATCAGTCCTATACAGCACTAAAGCAAGTAAAAATATTTTTTATTGTGGCATAACGTTTTCGAACCATAAGCGGTTCCTCATCAGTGCCCCACATACAAAATAGAACATTAACTGAATATTAGAATACTAGAACACACATTATAACAAAAATTTAAAGATTCGAACAAATCAACAGTATAGAATAATTACATA
>AYEL01088216.1:0-39964 GCA_000484575.1 Olivierus martensii
GATTATTTGAAGTTTGTATCGGTAGTGGAGGTAGTAGAATTAAGTAGTATTTAAGGTTTGTTTCTTGTGGATTTTTGGATATTTGAATTGAATTAAATAAGTTTTGTTGTTTATTTCATTGTGCTTTAGTTCGTTTAAATAAAGCTTTAATTAACACTTTTGTAAGTATTTCTGAGTCTAATTAATTTATATTTTTTAGTTATTTAACTTGTTTGAGAATTTATTCAGTTTATTAGCATAAGTTTCTAACATCGTTTTTGTCGTTTTCCATCTAACACCTAATTGTTTCTTCTAGTTATAAGTTCCGGTTTTGTTGTTGCTGGTTAAAGTTAGTGTTAGATTGTTTGTAGTTAATTATTTTTAAGTTAGACTTTAGTTTAAGACCTGAACTCAGGCCAAACTCTGGATTGCAGAGTTAGAACCATTAGGTTTAGTGGTAATTAATATTATTGATATTCGTTCTACTCTGCGACTTTGCAAGGCCAGAAGTTGTGTGATTTAAGTTTCTGTAGAAAATCTATAGATAAATTTACTGCAGATGGGTAGTCACTTAACTTAGATAGACACCATTTAGCAAGTTTCTTCTTGAAGGGCATAAGGGGAGAATGCGTTTTATCTACCGTAGGTTTTGTAGTAAATGGATGTTTGTGTGTTTTTATAAATGCATATAACGGAGGACAAGTTGAATTATGTGGCAGATTTGTCTTCCATACTTTGGGAAACTCAGTTTCTTCATATTATTATTAACTCTTTTATACATGGCTTGCGTAAGATTTATGGATAACAGCTCAGCATTAGTTGTTGTAATATATTCCTTTAACATAGAATCATGTATGTGCATGGTTAGGAATATGAGCTTTCTAGTTCAAGCTAGTTCATTGTCCTGTGGCCATGCTTTCGTCACTTGTACTTTTTACGTTGTTCTCCATTCTTCGTTAGCCTTTTGGGATGATTTAAATTTTTTGGCTTGCAAAATATATTTAAACCTTTCTTCCTGTCTAACATCTGGGTTCAAGCATTTTAGTAGTGACTCTATTGCTGGAGCCTCCCATATGGAGTTGTTATGTTGGAGGATTAAGATGTTGGGTCTTTTCTAATAAGTTCTTCAACATATGTAAGTATAATAAAATCACCTATAATCGTAACCACATCTTCAAGGGGAAGCTTTATATGTGTGGTATTTATTACCTGATGTTGAGAATCCTTTTAAATTTACTTTTTATTCCAAAATGGTCTCTTGACACTTTTAACTATAAACTAGCAGCTTTGTGTTTTTTGTTGAAATGAATGGCAACTCACTGCAGTGATGCACAAAGTAAGGACAATGAATTCAAATGGATTATAGACCAAATCATCAAGCATGGTTATACCCCATCATTTATTTATGGTATTTATAACTCTTTAAATAATACATCTAATGCTTCTCATGGCCTACAAAATAAACCTATCCAACAGAATAATGGAATCTTTTTACACTCTATACAGTTTACTTATGCCATCCAATCTTTAAAAAAAAGCCCTAAAAAAAAAACAAGAATTTAATTTTCTCTTTTAATAGACTCAATACGATCTATAATAGTTTAAAGAATGTTAAACCTCCTGTATCAATGAACGAAAATGCCAAGGTATATAAAATACCAATATATGATATAATAAAGACCTGAATAGACATGAAGTATATATTGGTAATACAATCCACTCATTAGAAATTAGAATTAATGAGCACAAATATGACATACAAAATGCAAGGCTCAATTCTGCTCTTGCAAAAGCTTTTCATGAATTTAATATACATCTTTATTGGGATAGAGATGAAATCATACAATCAATTAATAACGTGTCTGAAATTAGATTAACTGAGGTCCTCAGTATAAAACAACATCGTAATAAATGCTATGTAATTAATGACAACACCTCTGAGGCCATCCCATCCTTATAAGATGCATTATAAACATATTAGGTTGCTTTTTATTTTATTTTATTTAGTTTAAATTTTATCTTATCTTTTTATGTATATATTATTTGTCTTTTTTGTCTTTTTATGTATAATTTTTATATATTTGTTCTTTAACCACTATGCTTTATTCTATTGTAAATGTTCTTGAATTCAAATTAATACTTGTTCTATTTGTAATTCTTTTACTTGTTCCTACTGAAGATGGCTTTTTTAAGCTGAAAGATCTTTAGCAAATAAATATATCAGTCTTTCACTTGAACTTGTGCTGTTATATTGTAATTATCTTATAAGAAGAAATGGAAAGTATTTTGGACTTTATTTGAAGTAAAAGGCAAATTTAGTAAAATCGTCATAGTTACTTAAATGATCTTTCACAACTTTTCATTTCAAAGACTTGTTTCGTGTCAATATCGTGCCTTCATTCATTTCCTTCCCAATACTGTAAACAGTCCTTACCAAGAAGCTGGTTAATTCCGCCACCAAATCTACGATGTAAATTGTAATTTATTCAAATTCTGTTTTACCAATCAGCTGTAAACGTTCAGTATAATCTGCTTCACTTGAGTATGAAGGATCATTCCTCTCATACTACTCTTCATGTAAGAACAAGATGCCATCTTACTATTAGAATAATCACAAATACAAATATTCTCGATTACAAAATTTTATATTTTTTTTAATTTCATCTTTTTTTTACCCTCAGATTTTTTATTATATTGAGGATGAAAATACAAATTACGATTGCAGTAAGCTTTAAAACTTTATACATGAAAGTATTCTGATCAATATTTCTTCTTGCAAATGAACTATAACCGATTCACTTGTGACGTCACTGCCATCTCAAAATGAAACAGACTACAGGTATACATGTACCAGTTCTGACCTTTGGTTCTGACTTACCCTTCGAGAGAATCACTTGAAAATAGAAGCAAAATAATTAGACTACTACTTGGGTATTAATTCAAATTTATCAGATGGTAACACTGTTTTTTAATGCTTTGAACTATGTCACAACCATGTCATTGCATACAACCATGGGTGCAAGGTGTTTTTAGGAACTTATTTTTTCAAGAAAGAATTTTTTATTTTAAAAGACGCCAAGATGTAAATGTAAATTTAATATAGATGGTTTTAAAGAAATTCACTAAACTCTCCATAAATAATGTGGAATTTCAGAATTTGATGGTGCACTAGAAGTGGACAAAATATTTTGAAAGTTCTAAAAATGTTGTTTGTCATTCAGAATTACTAAAAATTGCAGAAGTTTTCTTTGATGTTTCATCACACAGTGCAAATTTGGAGCGAATTTTTTTCATTACTATAGCACAGTGGACAAAGGAAAGGAACAAGCTGAGTATTGATTCTGTCGAAGGAATTTTATTCGTGCAGTATAATTTGATAGAAATAGTGTGCATATACTTTCAGAAATATTTGATTAGTAAAAAATCATTTTTTGAAACAGATTAAATCTACACAAGTATAAATGATCACAAACTGATACAAGCTAAAAAAAGATATGTAGGAGAATTTTTTAGTTGTATCAATACTTATATTAATAACTACTTTATCCAAAAATAAATATTATTTTTGGCAGTTTCTTAATTCAAAATTAAACAAAATATTGATATATAGCAAAAACATAAAGAAACAAGTTGTCCTCCTTTTTTCTGTTTAAGATATGGTAACCCTACTTTAATTAAGTCTTTCAAGTCTGCTGGGCCAGACAGTATTTTGATAGTGTTTTCACAACAAGACAATGAACTTCTGGCTTTGCCTTTGTGCTGAGTCTTCAGGATCTATCTAGCTTTTGGCTATATTCTATGGTCCTGAAGGCAGGTTAAGGTTTCTTTTATACCTAAATCTGAGCATAGTTCTTATACTGAGATTAAAACCTATCATCCGATCAGTTTAACATCATCCTTTTTGACAGATTTGTTAGAGATGAGGCTTTAATAAAGTCTCCTCTATATTGCAGCCAATTTGTTTATCAGTCTAGCAATGTGACTGAAAATGCTCTCCAGAAAGTTGTTTTACTTATCAGAAGTGCAATTAGATATGAGAAAATTGTCTTAGAAGCATTTCTTGAAATCCAAGGTCACATTTGATTCAACTTACTTTGAGCCAATTAGCCTTGCAGCAAACAGTCATGGAATCTGTTCAATAATTATTTGTTGGAATGATTCCATGTTGAAGCATAGAGTTGTTTATAGTATACTATGAGGAAGTTAAGATATTCATAGATAGAAATGGTTCACAGGTGGAGATAATCTCTCACCTTCTTTGATGCCTTGTGATGAATGATCTTTTAACTAAACTCGGTGGGAGGAGTTTCTTCATTGTTGATTATGCCAATGACATAGTCATCATTGTGATGAGACAGTTACCATGACTATATCTGAGATGCTTCAGATAGCTCTCAATGCCATTTTTAAATGATGTGATAAAGTTGGATTAATTATTAATCCAGCAGTGACTATAATTGTACTTTTTACACAAAGAAGACAATTCATGGGACTTACTAAAGCATCACTCTGGCAAAAGATTATAGTTTCGATAAGGGATTGACTTGGAAACCACATGCAGATTAATTGTTGTGAAGACCAATCCCTATGTCTTATCCAAAAGTGCTTTAAATTATGTCTTATCCAAAAAGTCATTTTGGATAAGACATAGGGACTTAAAGCAGAACTGCTATACTAGATATATACCATGGTTCCAAGATCCATTATTATTATGCTACCATTATTTGGTGGTAAAAGTTCTGTTAAAGATGGCAAGACTGAACTTGAAAAGATTCAAATGTTGGCCTGTTTGAGCATCACAGGAGCTATGAGGACTGCTTCTATAGCTGCTCTTGAAGTCCTCTTGGACATTTCCCTTTGCATTTGCATGTTGAGACTAGTGCCAACGAGGGTTACTCTATGCTCCATTGTTGTGGGAAAAGGGTTTCTTGGACCCACAAATTGGAGCATTTATCCTTTGAATGGGACAAGTCACACAGTGACATTCTTGAAATAGTTAAGGATTAACATGGTGCTCAAATTTAGCTTTTTCAAACCCTTCACTGTTGTTTTTCCCAACTTAGAGAAGTGTGGTGTGGATTTGGGCATAATTTGAAAAGTGCACTTGTCTAGTTTATAAACTGTTCGAAAACTGCTACTGGTATAAGGACAAGGGTTACTGTAAGGAAGCAAGGTTATCTTATTTTTATTCCTTTGTATGGTTTGTAACTGCCAGACAGAATTCCATGCTATTTCTGTATGTGTTAAAATCAATCTTGATAGGAGATATGTTAATAAACAAATTCATATCCTATCAGATAGTCAATCTGAATTAAAAGCATTTGATAGCTCCCACTTTACTTCAAAGTTTGTATGGGGAATGCTATCATCTCATTGTAGAACTGGCTACCAGGAAATGTTCAACTTGTTTGGGTGTCAGAGCACAAGTGGATTGAGGGCAATGAGGTTGCATATGGATTAACCAAGATAGATCTAATAAAGGGATGAGAAGCCCGAGTCTGCTTGGGCATCAACTCTAATGCATTTGAGCAGGTTGTCAGGGATTGGTTGACAGTTCAACATGTCACTCATTTGAATCTATTCCAGGACTAAGGAAAACAAAAGGCTCTCATTTTATGTCTTTCTTTACAGAGAACCAGAAAGTTGCTTGAATTACATAAAAATCAAGCTGGGATTGTTACAAGGCACTGATATTTTAGAAAAATCTTCACTTAATTTTGATTGTTGATAGTCCTAATTGTAGATGATGTCAGGAAGGAGATGAAACTCCTCTTCACATTTTATATAAATGTGTGGTGCTTTCAGGGTTAAGGTATGATTTTCTAGGGTTGCATTTTCCTGCATTGGAAGACCTTTTTACAGTCTCATTTGAAGATGATACTATCTTTTGTAAGATGAAATTTATTATGAGATGATCTTATTATGGGTGCACAACTGATTAGTCATAGTAATAGAACTGTTCAAAGCCCTTGCTTTCCTATAATATACATGCTTTTTTTATTTGTTTAAAATTTCTTTGTAATCAGTAAATATTTATTAAGATATGAAATAAAATATGATAGAGTATATATGTGTATAATTATTTAATAAGAGAAAAAAATTTATTTTCATAAGAATATCAAAATTATTTCTCCTTTTACAACCATTCAGATTTTTAGAATATTTTTTAATTAAAATAATTAATTCAAAACTGAAAAAATAAATATGCTATTATAATTTGCACAAATATCATTTTTCGCTTATTAATTAACTGAAAAGAAAATTATAGCAAAAAAGTAGAAATGCATTTTTTATAAAAAATATGTACAAGAAACAAAACTGACTATTATATATTATTAAAAATTCATAGTTGAAATTTTTTAATCTCACCTTGTTCTTGAACTTCAGAGAGTGAATATAGGCACCAATCTTGACTAACACTTGAAACTTGTAAAATACATATTTCTGTTCTTGGATTCTATTTATTCAAATGTAAATGATTGTTAAAATGTATTATTATTAAATAATATAAATTGATATATTTTTTTATTAAATAATATTTAATTTCAGTACATTATTGTTTTATTTGTATACAAAAAATAATAATAATTTTAGGAATACTCATCAACACATGGAATGGACTGAAAAATTGAATAATATATTATCCATTCACACTACCAAATAATAAAGAAAGAGGTATAGAAAGAGGAAATAATGTATAGACTAAAACTTCATGTGCTTTTCAAAACACATTATTTCATGTTTAAGTATTACAGAACAAATAAAAGCTGTCCAACATTTCCTAAGTGTAACATAGAATCTGCTTTCAACATCCAATTTAGAATTGTTAAAATAAAAAAAATTCCTTTCAACTCTAATTGAAAAATTAGCATTTAACCAATAATATGCTATTAACAACAACTTTCAATAATATAAAACAGCACTAAATTGCAGTATAGTTTAAAATATTTATTGAACTAATTTGCGCTAACGTTTTTGGCTAGACAACCATCTTCAGGTGCATTCAAATCAAAATGGTTTTGATTTGAATGTGCCTGAAGATGTCTGACTAGCCAAAAACGTTAGTGCAAATTAGTTCAATAAATATTTTAAAGCTACGCTGCAATTTAGTGCTGTTCTATATTATTGAAAGTTATAATCTGTATAAGCAGTTTTGTACTGACAACATATGCTGCTCAAGGTCATTTACCATCAAAGGCCATTGATGTGACATTCTAAATACAGAAGGAACAAATGATAGAATTTTACAACTGCAATTTGATTGATCCTAATCAGTTTATTGCAGTTATGTTTAGTTGAAGCATAATGAGTTTTTGAATATGGATCCTAAATACTTTCTGGCCAAAATTTATTTTAAAAAGAAATGATTTATGAAAGTTGTTTGTTTGAATATTTTTAGAAAAATTAGCTTTTTTTTTCCCCTCTTTCTTTCTCTATATTCTAAATTACTGTGTTTATATTGTTAGGATTACATGTGAAGTAAAATTGATTACCCAATTATTTTCATTAATTTTTTATAGGTTAAACTATAAAATCTTCAAATTTAAAAAATTATTATAAATAATACCAAAATTTTGCTTTATTCTATTAAAATAAATACAAGACATATAAACTGCCTATAACACTAAGTCAATGACGAATAAATAGCACTAATGGCAGTAGTGACTTCAAAACGTATTTATTTCTAAAGAACGAAGTACTTTCAGTCTATCAGCTATACCATCATCAGTGTTTACACTATTTTAAAAAGAGAAAATAGAACATGTGTTCTTAAAATTTTAAATTCAAATTGTGTATATACCGAATTGTGTGAGCTTAAAGCTTAATTTGGTTATAGAATTTAGATTACATAGGTATAAACACGATACAAATATAATTATTATTATATAAATTAAAATTTGTAACAAAATGTGTATAAAATTAATAAAAATAAATAAAAATGAAAATATAAATAAAACGTCTTTGTGTTCAGCTATGTACTACATTGTCCAATGTTAGGCAGTGTTGGTTTGACACTTGTTTCTCTATGACGTAATGTCATGCGGACGATAAGTCTATTTGTTGATAAGACACAAGCAGAAATTACCTACAGGAGAAACCCAACAGTCTTCCAAATATTACACAACGATAACAATAAAGATAAAGAATTGACCTTGCTGGAGTATACTCTATACCTTTATCCAATATTACCAACAATAGACAAGAATACTGCATAGGAGTCACGGATAAAGCTGTAAAGCATCGCATCCGGCAACATACATCTGATATTGCACATGGCAGATTAACTACAGCACTGTCCGCGAAGACATATGAGGAGGACCTCCAAATAAAGTGGGATGATGTGAAACTAGATAGAAAAGTTAATAATACTAAACATAAATATTTGGCTGAAGCACTGGAATTACATTGAATCAGCAGGCAGAACATCACTATTAATGATAAACCACAAATAGACTTATCATCTGCATGGCATTACATCATAGAGAAACAAGTGTGAAACCAATGCCGTCTAACACCAGACAACGTAGTACATAGCTGAACACAGACGTTTTATTTTTATTAATTTTATACACATTTTGTTACAAATTTTAATTTATATAATAATATTTATATTTGTATCGTGTTTATACCTATGTAATCTAAATTCTATAACCAAATTAAGCTTTAAGCTCACACAATTCGGTATATACGCAATTTGAATTAAAAATTTTGAGAACATATGTTCTATTTCTCTTTTTTAAATAGTGTAAACACTGATGATGGTCTAGTTGATAGACTGAAAGTTCTTCGTTCTGTAGAAATACTAACGGCAGTAGTTTTGAAGTCACTACTGCCGTTAGTGCTATTTATTCATCATTTCATTTTCAGTGAAGTTTTGTTAAAAAATGAGAAAATACTAATGTAAACATAGACTGACCATTAAAAGGGGAATAACATTTTTACTGTTTTATTGCTGTCAATTCTTTCCCATGCTTTTCCTGCAAAACCTATTAAACTTTTAAAAGTGCAGTATTGGGAGTGATGTGAAAGTCTACAATCCCTGGTCCAATAAAAGTAAATAATATAATTGCTGTTTGTGTATGAGAGATTATTATTTCTGTATATGTTTGCTTTTTTTATATATATATAAATTCAAAAATTTATTAAATATTAAAATAAAAATTACTAAATGAAGAAAAGCATGTCAATAAATATAAATTAATAATAATGGCAATATTTCAATAAATGTATATAAACTTTGAACTAATTACATGACATATCTTAATTAATATTTATTAATCAAAATTTGCATATTAACTAGATTTTATGAATTTTTTCAGAAAATAGGGTCTGATTTTTTCATTTATGACTTGTTTCATTCAACGGACCAGCTGCTATCCAAAAATAGCAATTATTTCATTGGTTGGTTAAATATTTATATAAATGAAATTTGTTTTTTTGGCAATCTCATATACAGAACAAAAACTTCTGAAAATGATAACTGTAAAAAAATACCTTACATTGTCATAAAAACAAAACAGAAAAAAAAATAATAATAAATTGTAAAATTTCAAATGATTTTGATGAAAATTATGAATAAATTGTAAAATTTCAAATGATTTCAAATGATTTTGATGAAAATTAATTAAGATATGATGATTTTAATTTTTTGCATATTAATTAGGCTTAATTATTTAATTGCCAGCTTGTTAAGACTATCACTTTTTAACTCTTTTGGCATACAACAGGTTAATGCTTATATTTAAAGATATTTATTAGAATTTAATATATTCTTTTATTTTTGTATTCAAGTTTAATAGTTCTAAAATATGAAATCAGTTGATAGAAATGAAATTATTATTTATAATAATTTCATTTTATAAATTTGATTGAACTTATGCATCTTATGCTGGTAAATCTAGTATTTAAGATATAATTTTTGATAATTCTCCAAGAATTACTTAGATTGGACTATCTGTATATTGAAATTTTGGATTTTATTTTTATGTAAAAGGATCCAAACAAAAACAGTTTAAAAATGAATCAAAAATATATTTTTATTAATAGAAAAATACCTTTAGACATATAAACCCATCATCATCTTTTTAGAATTAAAATAACAGAGCATTTAGCTTAAAAATTAGAACAAATTATCTTAAATTTCGAAACAAAACAAATTTTTAAATACAATTTAAATTTAAAATCATAAAATTAATTCAATATATTTGAAGTTTTTATAAATTAGAAATAGATACTATAAAATATTAAAAATAATAATAATACAATTGAATGAGTAATTATATGATTAATAATATTCTCCTTTAATCTTGACAAAGAGATATTCCCATACTACAGAATTTTCACCAATTTATGCACCCCAATTCTGTTTTTACATGATTTGTTTTGATTTAACATGAATGACCTAAATTCTAAGAAAAATTTTTTCATATTACAGTGAATGCAGCATTTGTATTGCATTATTCACTTCCATGTTGTTGTTTTTGGTTTCAATTAGAAAAGAAATTTCTCAGGAATTTCCCTAATTATAATTTCAATAGAAAATTTGTTTTGTCTGAATTTTGAGGTTGGCATTTAAAGTGAAAAGTACCTTTTTGATATTTAATAGTATAAAAAATTTAATAAAATTGAAAATAAATGCATATAAACAATTATTATATAAACAAATTATTATATACAATCGCACGGTCATCAACTGAGGAAATGCTTGACTGTGACTTGAAATATACTTTTTGTTGTAGTGACATTTTTACTACTAAGAATTATTTGACTTGTTCATTAAACATTCAGTGTGTGTTTCATTCTGTTTAAATATTTCTGACAAAAAACTTAAAAAATTGTCAAAGCAATAGGTTTCTTCTTGAACTTGTACACTTTGTTGTACCTCTACAAGAAGAGGGAAGGGAGAAATTGAGGAAGTCAATGTAGCTCAACAGTTGGATGAGAAAATTTGCAATGAACATTATCTGGATTTTATCACTGGCAAGAATGAAAATATTTTGATGACAGTGCTACAAAATGCTGTTCATAGTGCAGTTAAAGGCTATTTTCAAGTGATGTCTGATAAGCTTGATACCTCTACTCTACTGATTAAAGAAATTGGTAGTCAACTGAAGACTTATGTTTCAGAATTGCATATGTTGGTTTCTATATCATCTTTTATGGGAAAAAAGTGTTGAAACTAGAAAAAAGTATTCATATTCTAATTGTGTTAGAAAATTTGATGGTCTGGTTACTGATATTACTGATTTTAAGCCTTTGCATAATAATTTATTACTTAAATTAAATTTTTCATTCACTCAGAATATGGAAAAATGTGCTGTAATTAACAATATGAGAAAGCTGTTGTCTTTAACCCTTTCAGACCTGATTTAATTCTATTTATTCTAAAATTATATAATTTTAAATTTAGCATCTCGGGCACTTTCTAAGACTTTTTGGAAGATAAATTTTCATTAATTGTTTATGGTTAAAAAATAGAAAATATCATGTGCCATAAATGGTACGCCAGTAATAAATACTAATATAACTGCTTTCAAAGGATTCTAACTAAGAAACATATAACTACTAGCACTATAAAGCAGTCCAGGAACGATCTTTCAAACAATTTTTAAACTTTTTATTATGAGAGAAACGTTTTCGGCTTTACATTAGCCCTCCTCAGCTCTCAAATTACATGCAATTTTTAAATTGCATGTAATTTGAGAGCTGAGGAGCAAAAAATTGCATGTAATTTGAGAGATGAGGAGGGCTAATGTAAAGCCGAAAACGTTTCTCTCGTAATAAAAAGTTTAGAAAATTGTTTGAAAGATCGTTCCTGGACTGCTTTATAGTGCTAGTAGTTATGGTACGCCAGGACCGAAAGAGTTAAATAATGGTTCTATATATAATCCCTTAGCGCAGAGGGCTGTAGAACATGACCTCACTATTTCGTGGGATCAAATAAAAATTTTGAAAAGTGCAAGAGGGATCCAAGAGGGCAAGATATTGCAGACCCTTACTATTCACTCCCTAGGCAAAACCAGGCATGTTATAAATTACAAAGATTCGCTTGTGCTCCCCCCAGCATGGGCCTGGCTTGCTGAGTAATTTAAATAGGTGTGGCTCCGTGCCAAACGGAATTCTGAGTTTGGTATTGTTTTTATGTAATATACTGTATTATTTTTGTACAGGTTAAAAAAAAAAAAAAAATTTAGTCGGGCATCTTTGTCTAATATTGTTTACGAGTAACGTATTGTATTATACCTTTGGATGTATTTTCTTTTTATTTGTGTTTTTAAGAACTTTTTAATCTGCAGATTGGTATTAGACTCGCTATCTAAGCCTACGGCAGTTCTTGCTATTATTATTATACGGTAATGTATTATTTTTATGTTTGTAAATTATGTCCTACGACACTGTTTAGATTCGTAGGGATAATATTAAGTTGATTTCAATTTTAAGGTTTTCTAGTTAATTTAATTTTATAGATTTTGATTTTATTAGTATATTCGGATTTTATTGTATTAATTTGTATGTAATCGTTGATGTTATTAAGAACCTTGTAGTCTGCAACTTAGTATTAGACTCTTTGTTTAAGATTACGGCAGTTCCGGTTGTGGTTATTATACGGTAATGTATGATACTTTTGTAGTGTCTGTTAATTGGTCCTATGACGCGATGTAGTTTCGTAGGGATATTTAGCTGGTTTCTATTTTAAGGTTTACCTAGTTTATAGAATTTTGTAGATTTTGATGCTATTATTATTTTTGACTTTAATGTATTAATATTAATTTGTTTTTAAGTTTTGAAGCTTGATGATATATGTTTGTTGTATAATTATTGTGATTTTATTACTTCAAGAGGCGGTGCGGTATAGATGGGAAGAATGTTGATTGCTATACCCGGCTTAGAATATGGTTCGGTAAGGACAGTTTTATAGCGACAGTGACCTATGGTGTTTGTTTTAGTTAAAGGCAGTATGTGTGGGTAAGGGGTAGAATTCAACCATCTGTTCAACGTAGAAGGAGAGGATGTTGATTGTTGTACCCAACTTGGAATATGATTCTGTAGGACAGATTTGTAGCAATGGTGACCTTTAAGGTTTGTTTTAGTTAAAGGTCTTATCAGCGGCTTGGGGGTGGACCATATGTCGTTTTACCGCGGATTTGTTTTGGGTACCCCTTTCTTATGTTCTACGTTTCCTATGGCGGATATTACAGTTACTATTTTATTTTTAGTTTATTTTCATGTTTGTTATATACCTATATATTGAAGTTTAAAGATTATTGTAATTGGTATAACATTATTTTAAAATGTTTTATATGTAAAATGTTTTATATGTTGTAAAGATGTTTTATCGTAATGTTAGTTGTAAACGTTTTGTCGGGTTTTCGTATTAATGTATTTGATTGGTGACTGTCTAACTGGAGTTTGTTGATGTTAGGAACCGGTCACTGATTGGTTCCTGACTTGGTATGATAAGGGAGAGAAACTTCTCTGATCTGTGTATTATAACTGAGGCAGGCTACGTGGATAGCCGAAAACGTTTTTGATTAAACGGTTTTTCTTACTATTTGGCTTTTGAGTTGTGTTTTTACTGCCTTGTCCAGTTGTGATAAGGCATTATTCTGAGGTGGTTAAATCTAATACAAACAAAGTTGATAGAAGTATTCTTATCGTAAATGAAAATAATAATAATAATAATAATCAACATAACGTTAAATCAAATAAAATATTTTGGAAATGTGTTAACACTAAAATTGTAGGCACCTCTAATGATAAGGCATTATTCTGAGGTGGTTAAATCTAATACAAACAAAGTTGATAGAAGTATTCTTATCGTAAATGAAAATAATAATAATAATAATAATAATAATAAACATAATGTTAAATCAAATAAAATATTTTGGAAATGTGTTAACACTAAAATTGTAGGCACCTCTAAGAATTGTGCTGTAAAGGCTAAAGCAAAAATTATAATTAAATGTTTATTTGTTTCTAGATTATATCCTGACACTGAAGTATGTGATGTTCAGGATCATTTAATTTCAAATAATATTAAGTATTTATCAATGAAAAACTAAACTTGAAATTTCCTTTACTTTATTCTTCGTTTGTTATTGAAACTGATTTCCATTCATTTGAATCTCTCTTCTCCAGATGTTTGGCCAGAGAATGCTTATATTAAAAGTTTTTTATGAGAAAAGGGTCAATCATAAAGTTATTGTATCTGAAACAAATGTTCCTCTTGTCTCTTATGTCTAGCACATATAATTTGGAAAATGATAATGGATGACCAGATATATTATACACTGTCATTGAAAATAATTATTATTTCTCTTTACTAAGTGATTTAAGTTTTAATGATCTATATCTAACATTCTATTATCAAAATAGTCATAGTTTAACGTTAAAAGAGAACTTCCACTTAGATGAATTACCTTACAGTTCAAGCTAGCACTAATCAAAAGTGGAAAAACATACAAACTTAGAAGTGCTTTCGACTTTATTAAGGACTTAATAAAGTCAAAAGCGCTTCTAAGTTTGTATGTTTTTCCACTTTTGATTAATGCTAGCTTGAACTAAGATAGTCATAGTTTATTGAAATATTTGGATAACTTAAGGTTAAGTACAGAAATACAAAGTTATCATGCTATTTCTATAACTGAAACATGGTTAATTGATAGAGTATTTAAATGTGAACTCTCTTCTCATTACTATACTGTTTTTAGAAATGATAGACAGACACATGGTTGTGGAGTAATTTTTTTGTTATATAATAAATTCAAAGCGAAGATTTTGAAAAATATAACTTCTTTGGAAATTTTGAAAATTCTGGTTACATTTAATGAATATTCAATTTCATTATTACTGTTTATCTTCCTCCTCCTTTGACTATTGAAATTATTAGTATGTTAGATTTAGAGATCGAAGATACTAATAGATTTACAGGGAACGATGATATTATTGTAATCTTGGGTGACTTTAATCTTTCTAATTATCATCCTAATTTGGATTATACCTCTGCTGCATCTATAACCACTTTGTTGAATATTATGACTTATAATAATTACACTCAATATTATAGTCTTCCTACTAGACAATATAATTATTTAGATCTTTGTGTTCTAATAGAGAAATATCTATACAAAAGTGTGCTAATATGATCTCATCTGATCACAATGCTATGTTGTGCCATTTATTGTGTAGAGGTTCTTCTGGTAACATTCCTTTATTTCATAATTTTTATTTCAATAGGGCAGATTGGTCCTTAATTAATCAATGTATTGCGAATTAAAAAATGAATTATTCTGATTTAGACAGCGATAGAATTACTGATAGATTTCTAAATCAGTTGGATACAATTATTTCTGATAACATTCCTTTATCAGCTTTAGATCTAATAAATTCTCCAAGTGGGAAACGTTTTCATATATCAAAAAAAATCATTTCTCCAACAGTGATTTGATTTCTTTGATATATAAAAAAGCTAAGTGTTACGAGAGGTCATTTAATGCTTCTCATTGTGATAAAAATTTATTTGATCGTTATAAAGTTTTAGAGGCTAAATGTATCACATTAGAAGAATGTTTAAATGATGAATATTTATTTAAAATTCACTATAATTTTCTTAATAATTTTTCCAGTGGTATTAAAGATTTTTTTACTTAATGTAAAAAACTCAGCACGAGCAGTAAAGTAAGCAAAGTTTATTACAGAAAATTTCACTAACATTTAAAGGTTTTTGGAAATACTATAGGGAATATTCAAGGAAATCTGATGAAATGTTGTCTTTTAGTTTTAATGGTCAGGATATTCCACAAAATGAAGTGGCCAATGCATTTAATAATTATTTTAGTGATATATATCATTCTAATAATGCTACTTTAAAATTAACTTCTTTTTTTTAATAATAATGTGTTTTTATCCCAATGTTCTTTCTTTGATATAACTCACCAGGAAATTGTATAGATCACTTAAAACCATCATATTTTTATACTAAAAATAATCCATCTTTTTTATTATTTAAAAAATGTAGAGAAACTGTTTCATATATATTATATGATTTATTTCATTTATATTTTTCTACATCTGTTTATCTAGTTATCTTGAAGTTATAATAAAACCTATTTATAAAAAATGTAACAAATTTGATTTACAAAATTATAGACCAGTCTGTCTTTTACCATCCATAACTAAAATTTTGGATAAGATTATTTATAACAGATTATTTCATTATTTTATTAATTATATTTCCTTATCTGATTTCCAGCATGAATTTACTCCCAGACACTCTATTGAGTCTAATTTAATAATTTTTTGGGCTATTGTAACCAGGAATATTGATCTTAAATTCCAAACTGATACAATTTATATAGATCTGTCTAAAGCATTTGATTTAGTTCTTCATTCTTTCTTATTACGTAAATTGAAATTATATGGTATTGATGATGATGATACTTATTATCAGTTTTTTTCATAATTATTTAATTGGTCATTATCAAACTGTGCTTTTTAATGGTATTTTCTCTGGTTACAAAAACATTTTGTCTGGCATTTTTCAAGGGTCTTGTTTGGGTCCATTTTTATTTACTATTTATCTTAATGATTTGTTATTTTCTCTAAATTTATTTTATCCTTCTGTTAATATACTTTCTTACGCTGACGATATAAAAATATTTCATAATTGTAATTGTCTTAATTCTGCCTTAAACTTTATTTCTCAATGGTTGTTTGAAAATGGCTTGAAATTAAATAAGAATAAAGCATTAGTTACATCTTATAATCTTTCTAAGAGGATTTCCTATCCTTATATTTTGGATAATAGACAAATAAGTTATTCTAGATGTCTAAATGGTTTGGGTGTATTCTTTTCTGATACTAAAAATTATACCTGCTTATACCCTTAATATGATTATTCTTTTCTGATAATTATAAGTTTGACCATCGCCATCTACAATTCACGAGTGCTATATACCCTCTCAATTTCAGAACTTTCTATTGTTCACGCATACATCAACAGTTTTTAAAATTCTCCGCATGTAGCGTGCAAAGCATGTCTTTCAGCTTCATTTGTTGTTATATGCTGTGGGTTGAGATTCGTTCTTTTTCTTGAAATCCATGGTATTTTTAGGTTTCCTTAGTAGGTTTAAAAGTAAGTAAAAAAAAACTCTATAATAAAATAATGGTGTATTGCTGTGTACCGTTAGTTTAAATAGAATTTTGAAAATAGGTATCCTGTCAATCCCTGATAGCACTAATGTTACTGATAAAATACAATGCCTTCATATAGGCATTTGATCAGATACATGCCTAAAGGCCGAAAGTGAAACTATGAAAGAGAATAATAGTGGGAATATTCCAAATGATGTTCTTAATTCTCTTCAGAATCTCCTAGAATTTCCAGATAAGTACTCAAATTTAATACTACAATTTAGACCATACATGATGCTATAATAATGAATAATGTATTTATTATAGTTTTAATGCTATTTTATGATCTAATCTAGGATTTACTTTTCCAACAATTCATCTAGTATCAATGGCATATGTAGCAGGATATATTTTAAAGAAACTATTTAAGAAGCTCAAATGTGAGCAGTGGCGTAGCTGAAAACTGAGAGGCCTCCCGCAAAAATATCGATGGGGACCCCCCTCTTTTTAATTTATCGATATAATTTATTTCAAATGCTATGTACTCTAACAATGGGTGTCAACGTTTATTTATAAGGATGTCGACGTAAAAAAAGCCTATTGCAAACTAATTTATTAATAAGGTTAATACGTGAAACTTTATACAGGTGAAAATAATTTTATATATATTAATTGTAAAACGTTTAAACAGATCTACATTGTTTTAATGAAAGTAATTTTATTTGGATAAATTAAACAATAATTAAATACATCGAAGATGTTTAAGTTTACACGCTGTTACGAAATCGTTCCGCACGTTTGGCATTTTTATTTGCAAATTCTTCTATGAGTAGATTGATATTGTTTTTTTTGCTGTGTATTTTATGGATAACATAGCTAAAACCCAATAACTTAGCGTAATTAAATTACGCTAAGTTATTAGATTAAACTATGCTTAATCTAATAACTTAATTGCAAATTGTACTTGCGTCATTAAACACATGATTACATTCTAACAAATGATACGCATAATTTTAGATTTACGTTCTATTGTGTAAGATTTTAAACTTGTGTCGTATAGATGGTATAGAATCTATAGATGACCTGATTTACTAATAAATCAGGTCTTTTCTTGCACTTACTTTTACAGCAAATGTGCGAACACACCATATAAAAAGTAAATAATGTAATATTAAAATCGGGTATAGGATACAAATTAAAAAAAATTAAGTGTAAGGAAAATATTAAAATATAAATTTAAGAAAGAAATTACTGTATTTGTTTATACTGTATATAGTTAAGTACATATATGAATAATAAAATCGGAGTGTCTTTATTATAAAGTCAGATAATTCTGTATTGTTTAAATTTTTATTTAAATACGTATCATAAAAGGCAGCTTTTCTTTCGTTGAAAGATGTAAAATAATAATTACATGTTGTTCGACATTTTTGTATAAAAGATATTTGACAAACTATTAAAATAAATTAATATTGGAAAATGAAATAAGTAAAAACGCGTTCGCTACTTGATAATGTTCGAAGTAGCGCGTGTCGACTTCGTCTAATTTGAATAAGGCTGGGAAGCGAGAGTCATCGTGTTGATCACGTGATGACATGAAACGCGTCCCGCGACTGAAATAACATGGCGGCGGCTATCGATGCATCGTACTCTGGTTTATCATCATCATTGGTTTATATTCCGTTTCTAACTTTTTCTTTTATTTTTCGATTTTCTACACTTTTTCTTGTTTGGAATATTCATTCTGTATAAACAATAACGTTCGATATTTTTTCTGAATTCTTCTTTTATACCAACTGATATAAATACGATTTTTAACTTATACTGAACTTTAACTTTTTCGCTGCTGTTGCGTTCATTTTGGCGCGCACTGTATATTGGGTTGTTCGGAAAGTAATTTCGTTTTTTTTTTCATGAAAATGAACGATAATTTTTTTACAGTATATAAATATTTTATTTAGTTATATATTAACCATTTTGGTCCAACATATGTTGCCATCTTTCTGGTAGTAGCATGATTCTATGCTCGTAGAATTTCTGATCTTTGCTTGCAAAAAAACTGAACCAAGTGATTTTTGACATCTTCATTTAAACTAAGTGTTTTGCCATGTAAAGAATTCTGTAAAGATTGGAATAAGTAATAATCGGAGGGTGCCAGATATGGCGAATATGGTGGGTATGGTAGCATATCCCATCCAAGCTGTAACAGCTTCTGGCGAGTCATCAAACTTGTATGAAGTTTAGTATTGTCATGGTAGAACACTATATCTTTTCTGTTAATCAATTCTGGCTGCTTCTATTTGATGGAATCACTTAATTTGTCCAATTGGTGGCAGTACACTTCCAAATTAATTGTGGAATTGTCTGGAAGAAGCTCAAAAAAAACAATTCCCTTGAAATTCCACCAAACAAAGAGCATCATTTTTTTATGTATATAGGGTCTCGGAGTGCTTTTAGCCAGTTCATTTCTTCTGCTCCATGATCACTTGCATTCAAGTTTGTTGTAAACAATCCATTTTTCATCAACAGTTATGACCCACTTCAGAAAGGAATCATTTTCTTCACGTTTGAGCAGCAAATCACAAATGTCGATTTGCAATAGAGTAAATCTTTCTTTGAGAACATGCGGAACCCAGATATCAACGTTTCAAAATGGTTGTGAACAATTGAATTCAATAAATTCAATCTTTTAGCAATTTCTCATGTTGTTATTCAGCAGTTTTCTTCAACCAATATCTTTATTTTGTCATCATCAGCTTCAACTAACTTTCCTGCACATTTTTAACATCAAAATTGTCAGAATGAAATTTTGCAAACTAGTTTTGGCACTGGCATTCTGTTAACACATCATCTCCCTACATTTCACATAACTTTTTTCTTGCTTGAACAGCATTCTTACTTTTTCATTAATAAAAAAGCAAAACATGCTGAAAATCTCCATTTTTGATAAGACACCAGAAAAATCTACTGCACAGAATCAAAAAAAAATTTTTATAAATATATCTTGAAATGTCAGCTGTTGAAATTTATAATGACAATATGGCTTAGAATGAAATTGGCAGGTAAAAATACAACTAACGCCACTGGTGAGGAAAAAAGAAATTACTTTCCGAAGAACCCAATATATAAGATCGGAAGAGCGGTTCAGCAGGAATGCCGAGACCGATATCGTATGCCGTCTTCTGCTTGAAAAAAAAAAAATAGTTGATACTGTTGGTTTAAATGTTTTTGCGTCAACGTTTCTTCAATAATGGAATATCAGCATTAAATTTCATAGAAAATAAGTCTGGTTCTATAATTAGGTGAACTTAGGCAATCGCCTAATAACTTTATTCAGGCTTCATGCTTTGATTTGATTGCTCCTTATGGAGGAGAAATTTGTGGAGGAAGTTTAAGGGAAGATGATGAAAGTCAGTTGAAGAACAGAATTGATAAAGCTGGAATTGATGTTAAACCATTGCAATGGTAAGTTCTATAGATAATAATGATAAAAAATTTATTTTTTTTTTATTTTTCTTTTTAGAAAATTAATAAAAGTAAGGTTAATATATCAAATAATAGGTTTTCAAAAAAATATTATAAAATGAAATGAAACTAATACACAGAAATTCTTCAAGTTATAAACTTTCACATAAACAATTGAAAACAATTACAAATTTGTAATTTCATTTTCAAATTTTACAAATTCGAAAACTTCTATAATAATTCTTAAAATTCTTTATCAGAATGCTCTAACAACAAATATAAAATAACACTGTTAGTATGTTATTTAGTAGCTATATTAGTAGAGGAACGAATTGGAAAATAAACTGCTTATGTCACTGTTTCTAAGCTTAAAAAGTTTATAAATAGCACAAAAAGCAGTATGTACGTGTATAACTTTAATATACAAAAACGTTTTCGATACAATACGTATCCTCTTCAGTTGTATAAACTTTTACAGATATAAAGAATACATATGTTCTCCATAAGAGAACACATGTATTCTTTATATCTGTAAATGTTTATACAACTGAAGAGGATACGTATTGTGTCGAAAACGTTTTTGTATATTAAAGTTATATATGTACATAGTGCTTTTTGTGCTATTTATAAACTTTTTAAGCTATATTAGTACAACTAAAGCTAAAAGTAAAGCTAAAGCTATGTTAGTATGGTATATATAATTTTATTAGTATGTTATATAGCAGCATTTCAAGAAGGTGGAGATTATACCCAAAAAAAAAAACTCATTTTATAATCATTATTTTTATTCAGATCTCTGAAGCTTGTAATTGGTCCAATTATTAAATACAAAATAACAGTATGAATTTAATTTATCATGAGCTCCAGTATATAAAATTATAATTTTTCTCATTAAAATTAATAAATTATTCTTGCACATCAACATTGCTTGTCACTTGTCAAATTTAGCCCTAAATTTCCCTAGTTGATACTGATCATATATTAATAGATGTGAATGTATATCATGAAGATTACAACATTTATCTTCTATTATTATCTTATCAGCATTGACTTCAGAAATACAGTAAAAAAAAAAAATAAGCACTAATCTAGCAGTATCAAAGCAAAACATACTTTAATTCCAGAAATATTTTTGGTCAAACTTAACCATATTCAGCTTATATAAGAATAATACAAAAAAACAGAAATTATAAATGGAACACTTGTTTCAAAGATATAAATTCAAAAACAAGCATGCACTTTCTTATTATAATATATGGCAATATTATTACAGAACTATACACTAAACATACCATTTTGATCACTACTTTATGCAAATTATTATTTTCTAACACATTAACAATTACTAAAATATTAACAATATAAAGTTAACTCAAACCGAGGTATTTGAAATGACAAAAAGTTGTCCAAATGTTCTTAAATGCATTAGCCCATAAGATTGCATACACATTCTTATGAATTACTGTGTATGCTGTACTTTCATGCTTTTAAGAGGCTATTTTCAGGTTGCTTGTTTATTACATTTGTAAATTGGGTCCTCTCTAAGAATTTTTTGTTTGAAGATTTATTGACTTCAGAGAGAATGGAAACCAATGAATTTTGTCTTCAATAAGATAATTATTCAAATAATTTTGACCAACCAATTTTGTCTTAAATAAATATTAATTTAAGAATTAAAAAAAAATGTTTTTTCATTCCCTATTTTCTATTTTATTTAATGTTTACATAGTTAATCATTCTGATTTATTTCAGAAAAGTTTTATTGTAAATAAAATCTTTTATTACTCTATTATATTTTTTCTGATTCCTTCAGATAGAAATCTAAAAATGTGAAATATATGTATAAAGATGATTTTATAAATCAAGAGAGTTTTGAACATTAAGGCCTTTAAATTTTCATATAGTAGAAAAGATATAATAATTGATTAAATAATTTGCATATTTATGATAAATAAACAGAAATATTATTGCTTTATTACTCATACAAACAAATATAAGTCACACAAATACAAACATACAATATGAGTTTTCTTAAACTTTGGAATGAGTAAAGTATTCTTTGTGTATATATGTGAATATATATAATATAAATTTAATTTTAACTTCTTTTGTTTTCAAGCTATTTTCACAACAGATTGAAGCTCAATTAAAAATGAATAAGTATAATTACAAAAGAATTTTACAAGTTATAAGCACCAATGTATATCTTTGCTTATAAATTTTATCAGTTTTTATATATTAATATATCTAATAAATAATACATCTTACTTTAAAATGGTAGTAAACAAATTTATTATTTACAGGTATATAGAATTAAGACAATTTGGTTCAGTCCCTCATGGAGGCTTTGGAATGGGGTTTGATCGTTTCTTACAAACAATTCTTGCAATACCTAATATAAGAGAGGTTGTTCCTTTCCCACGATGGAGTTACAATTGTCAGATGTAATATTAACTTAGTAAATATTTTTCAAAAAATTAATATTAAATAAACATTTAAAAGTTTAAAATTCTTATTTTTAAAACACTATTTTGTTCACTTCAAATTGTTTTCCTATTAAATTTTTAAAAAATATAAAATTAGTAATTAATATTTGAAAGATTTTTATGCTAAATTAATTAAGCATACAACATTCACTAAAATAATTATTTTTTTATTATGTAACTGTAAATTATAAATGAGATTATAGCTGTTATAATATTTTTATCCAATTCTTGATTTGTCTGGTACAACAGTATTTAGATTTTTCTACAAATTTTGGTATGATTTATCATATAATTTTATAATCTTTGCACGAAGATATTTTCATTGCCAAGAATCTTATTTTTCCTATAGATAATCTTGTCTTATATATCAGATTTAAATTTTTGTCTATATTAGGGGATTATATCTGGAAATGATAATTGACTAAATATATGCAAATAAAAGTTATTTTTAGTAATTATGATAACTGTTGCTATCTGTAGAGAACTTCATGAATAGTATAAATTTCAGATAAATGGAATGAGTGTTTTAATATAATTGAATGAGATAAAATACAGTATAATGTATTATATTGAAACATATAACAGCTTTGTTTATTTTTTATCCTGTCTTAAATAGAGGAAAATCTTAAGACAGTACAGGCTAGAATTCACAGTTATAGAGTTTTGTTTTAATAAATTTCTAAACAAATAAAAAATAATTATAATAAAGGTAATTAAAGATATATGATAAGTACAAATGTTAATAATTCAAATTATTAATTTGAGTTCATATATTTTTAAAATTGATATTGCTCAAAAATTTTCAAACTCCAGTATAATCCATGTAATCTGGTACTTTTTATAATTCACCACATTAAAATCTGCTGTTAGAAAATTTCATTTTTTTTTCTGTTATTAGAGAGCATTTCACTGGTTGCACTTATAATGGAGTTTGCTATTATGGAAGTATATGTTATTTTATTATTGTTTTATTATATTTAATAAAAATTAAGAATATTTGAGTTAAAGAAGTCTCTCAGAACATCTAGAATCTATTGTAAGAACATCTGCAAGAACCATTATTTTTCTAGGGTCGCTAACTGGACGGGACGCTAGAAAAATAAACAGGAGGAGAGAGTTAGTTGGAGAAGGCGCGAATTTCAGTTAAAAAGGAAGATAGTTTAGAAGCTACTGGATGCAGTGGATTTCCCTATGTCTTATTTTAAAACTACAACATATATAATTGTTACAAGAATATTTCATTCAACTTATCAAAATCATAAGTATTGAATTTATCTGCTCAACATTTAACATTAGTGATAACTTAAAATCATGAAAAAGTATGAATTTATTAGTAAATTAAGTTTATAAAATTTTAAACAATTATATATACACAGACTTAAATATCGATGACTTTTTTTGAATTATGAAAGAGAAATAAATTCAGCTTTTACCATCATTAAGATAAAATTCAATAATGATGGTAATGAATCGGAAACGTGTGTGTTCGCACATCTCTAACGATAAGTATTAGTGGAGAATGAAGTCGCTTTAGTAGACTTCCATTAAACAATAAGTCAGAAATTACAAATTTTTAAAATTATATTGATTATAGCAGTTGATTTCTAAATTTATTGTAATATAAGAAATTTTTTATTTGCTTATATAATTACGTTTTTTAAGAGTTGTTAATATTTACAGCTCTAGAAAATGTAATATATATGCAGGACAGCTGCAGGTTTCTTAAATGTTATAGTACCATAATTACTTGTTATGTTTAATTATTATTATAATTAATTGAATAATATTGAATGTGAACATCTTCGGGTCTTGCTCATTGTTGTAGACACTGTAGTTTTGATTTTCCATTAACCATAATAATATATTCAATATTACTATATAGTAGTGTTGAACATCGAACATCGATGTTCGATGTTTAGAAGTCGATGTTTTACTATATAGTATTTCAATTAAAATAATACGATTAATATTTAGTTTTGGTTGATGGATTAAATTCTATTTATACTAATAGAAAAACCACGTTATGATGATTTGAATTACGACCGAAAACTTGGAATGCACCAATAAAATCACAATAAGCAATAATTTAATTGCAAATTGAAAACTCCTAGGGAAAATCGAAAGCGATATTTTAAATTAGAAACCGTTATTAGCGCATTGTAAAACATTGTCTTGTCTTCTACTAGATTAATTCCTGCTCCATATCTCTGGACTTCATTTCCTTATGATCGTATTCTTTACCTGATGGACAACTCGGGTTGGATTCTGGAATAGCTTGCCGATTAGTAATCTTCAGTTAGAAAACGCTTTAAAAAACGATATATGCAATACTGAGAGAATTAATCTGATTAAATTTATTCATATTTCGTTGACATTTTTAAGTACAGTGATACCTCGGTTCACGAACACAATCCGTTCCTTGACCCTGTTCGTGATCCGAAAAGTTCGTAATCCGAATCAATTTTTCCCATTGCAATTAATGTAAATCCAAATAATACGTTTTTTGTCCTACGAAAATTTTAACATGTTGTGGCTTTATGTGTGGAAATAATACAGAAAGGAAATAAATATAACAGTAATATTAGAAGAAAGCATGTTTAACATCACCTTCACTAACACTTTTAACTTTTTTGGGAGCCATAATAAGGGATAAATTTAATTAAATAAAGAAAAAAATTAAAATATCAACACTTGTTGGAACTTTACTGTACCCATATGAGCTGAGCGAACTGGATTGCTACTGGGGCGAGGTTGTGCGCAAGGTTTTGTGCGCCGCGAGTCACGTGGGCTCCATGCACTCCGTGCGTGTGTGTTCGTGAACCGAAGCATCGTTCGTAAAGCGAAGCAAAAGTTGTTCTCAAATGCTGTTCGTAGACCGATTTGTTCGTGAACCGAGACGTTCGTAATCCGAGGTACCACTGTATTTTTTTATCAGTTAAACTTTTAAATTTATTAAATTTTAATTCATAAAATATTCAAATTCTCTATACTTAATATCGGCCAGATGGCTGTAGGTTCGGTGTAGTAAAAGCACTCGTTTACGACTTTGGAAGACGGTTATTAGCGATCTGCTAATAACCGTCTACACCCAGTTTTCCAAGAAGAGTCCAGGCCCGGCCCTTAGAACTATGCTTAGAACCCATTCTCCAATTTTCAGGTTAACTCTATCATCGATGTTGGCCAGCAGTTATACAATACACTACCGGTTACATACGTTAAAGGCTTTCTCCGCAGGGGATCACAGAGCAGTTGGTCAATTAGATGGGAGACTGATAACAAGGGTGAACTTACTCATAGATTCTTTCCAAGTCTTAACAGTCGGTTAAATGTCAACCTTGGGGTTTTTTTATCGCGGACTAACGGCCTTCTTAACACAACATGGGAAGTTAAATTTTTATTTGAACAGGTTCGAAATTCTTACATCTCCTAGATGTAATTGTAATTGTGGGGATGACGATACTGTGGAGCACATTGTTTACGACTGTTGCTTCTTTGATTCGTGGCGGAGAAAGCTGATAACTCATTTTCACGAACAACTGATACCTTGGCCTGTACCGTTACATATGCTCTTTAAGGATCAACTGGCGACAAATCTCACAAAGCATTGCTTTATTGAATCTTCCACAAAATACAGCCCAGCGAATAGTATCATTTAGCATTTCTTTTACATACACAATTGAACACATCTTGGGTTTGAGAGTTGGTTGTTTGTATATGTTTAATTTCTTCACTCTGTGGGTAAACTGGGATTACTTATGGCTTGATTTGGTTCTTTCCCACTCGTTCTCCACTGCTATGGCCATAGCAGTCAGGACTGGAGGAGTGGTGGATAAGCTTTCTACATTTCATTCTCGTCGTACCAATCTCCGACCCTCTATCGCCCATAATATTTAGTTTACTTTTCGGTTCACCTACTTTTCTGTTGGTGCTTCAGTTAAAACGCATTGTATCATTGAGATTTACCTTAGTGGTGCTAAGTTCAGCAGACAAGATTAAGTGGCTTCCTCTTATTTCTAAGACTTGTTATTAGTTTTCTGGGCTTTTGATTTCCATTAAAGTTTGGGCGTTAGGTTGTTTTGTTCTGATTTGAGTAGATCTTATTTATTTGTAGGTCTTACTTTTGCTCTTTTATCAAGTTCAGGGTTTTTTACCTGTTTCTTCACTTACTTCTGCTTGATAGGATCTTTGGAATGATCTGCAGTGTTTCTGCCGATTCCAACTGTTTCTTACTATTCTTTTGGTTTCTTTGAATCGGTGTCAGTTAATGTCAGTTTTCAATTGTGTTTCTCTACGTTTCCCAGTGTTTCCTTCGATTTTCTATCCAGTTTGTGGGTGTTAAGCATGTCTCTTCAATTACTTTTACTTAGGTCGGGTTCTTGGCTTTGTTTAGTAGTGTTTCCTACTGTATTCAATTGTTTCTTTGGTCTCTCTGAATGATTTTGAGATAAGTCTGATTTTCTCTGTGCTTCCATCTGTTTCCAAGTGTTTCTTACTGCTACTTGTTCTGATTTTTAGTTTTCAGAAGTTTTCTTTGTGATTATTGCATTTTAAACTTTACCTCTGTTTCTAATATATTCATAGCCAGGGCCGCCGAGAGGGGATGACATCCGTGACTTTTGTCACGGTCCCGACATCGAAAAGGGCCCGACCGTCGGGCTCTGATGTGTCATATAACGTGTCTGATAGTTTGAAGCCCGCCGCTAGAGCGCACTGTCTATCACCCAAACAAGCACCCAAAGCAGTCGTGCCAAAATAAACTATTTTATTTATAACATGGTATGTAATGTATTGAATTTTGAATTTATTGTACATTTTTTCAAATATTTAATGTTTTATATGGCTTTTTTATTAAACCAAAGTGATGCATTTTTTTAAGTAGGGCCCAGACCACAGACTTGTCACGGGCCCGAAAATTTCTCTTGGCGGCCTGTTCATAGCACATATGTGGTATCAAATTTCGGGTTTCAACCTTAGAATAGAAATGGCATAGAGTGAATGTGATTATGTGAGTGTTTGCATGAGTGACTTCTTCCTTCTGGGCATAATGCCTCCTCCGGTGCACGTCAGTTGGTGGTTTTCCCCAGTGGCGTTTATCCATTAGTTTTTCCCGGTAGCTGAAGTGTTTCGGTGGTATGTCTACATCCGCACTTTCTTTCTTGTGGATGTTGAGATATCAGAAGTATTTATGTTAGGTTTGTTGGTGTTACTAATAACTTCTATCCTTTCAATACTTACTTTGTGTGAATGTAGTATGCTGTTCACTTATATAACACTAGTCATTAGTTACTAATACACTGACATTTTCTTTAAAAAAATAAAAATAATAAAAAATAAAATAAAAAACAAATAAAAATAATAAAAAAAACTTCTAACATAGTTATAAGTTTCTCACTAACATATCATAAGTTTTGTCCTAACATCTATTACTAACAGTTCTGGTTTCCTATTAACATTGGTTCCTTCTTATACAAACAACTCTTATTACTAACATAGTTCTGGTTTCCTACTTTTATTAACAGCCTACTTATACAACACTATAGGATTAGATACTTGCTTTAGTCATCACAAAGGTTTCATTACTTTGGTTCTTAACATCTTATAAATTTTGTAACTCACTTTCCCCATACCAGCACCTTTAGTACTCTTTTTGAGTGGAAAGGGGCAATCACTTTTGGCCGCCAAGCTTACCATACAAAAGAAGATGTTGGCCAGCCTGTGATGGGGTTCTAAAAGTAGCCGCCGCTAAATATAATGGGTACAGTTCCAAAACTCAACAGCAAGTCAGTGATTAGTTTCTTATGACATCAGAAATAACTCAACATCAGTTTGTTTCTGGAACAACTTGTTGAGTGTGGCGCTAAGACGGCAGCTAACATGGTGATGATGAAGAAATAATGAATGTTATAATTTCATTAGCGTCATTAGAAAGCACTAAGATTTTTTTGCCAATAAACGACGATGATAATGATTTGTTACACTCTCTAACTTTTAAAATCTTATCACCTAGCACGAACTACTTTTTCTGCGAAGTTAGAAAACGGTGTAAACCGATGCTAAACTTTTTCCGCGATGTTGGAAAAACGGTGTAAACCGGTGTCAACACACTCATCACCTATAGACTTCGATGACTTTGTTGAGCGTCTGATGAACTCAACACTGATTGGCTTGTTGAGTTTTGAAACGGTTTGCTGAGATTTTTTACCCATCACTGATTAGTCTGTTGGGGTTTGGAATGCATCCAATATATCCTATCAGGACTGTTTTAGAATCGTCGTAGACCCTAGGCACTTTTGCATAAAAACTGTATTTGTAAGCCCTTTCAATATAATATCCACGTTATTCAATTGTTAATATATTTACATTATTTCTGTACGTTAATACCCATTAATTTTCATAAATAATTAGGATTTTTAAAATGTAACAGAGCTTATATAATATGTAGTACTTACATCCCAGTCGTTAAGCAATTGAGGCATGATTTTCTTAGAGACTATCCTCAAATGTTTAATAAATACAATAGTTTTATAATCTATAGTGTAAGTAGGTATAACTATTTGGATTGATTTCTGAAAAGTAAAAATGTAAACAAACATTCAAAAATTAAATGTCTTTGATTAACGTTAAAACGTTGTTGTCTAAATTCTCTAAAATAAAAATAAATGAAATGAAAAAAATAAAAAATTATATTTTCACTTTTGTTTTTGTTATAATAGGGTATATTCTTATTTAAAATTTCATTTTTAGTCTTTCGTAGACCCTAGGCACAGTTTCTACTGTGTCTATTGGATAAGACGGCCCAGTATTCCATGTACGCTATGACGAGTTAACTTGTAAGACCTAAGTAAATTCGATGTAAGCCCTAGGACTGTGCATATTATATCTAATAGATAAAACATTTCTGAAGAATTTAATTTTAAAAATAATTTATTGGAATGTAAAAAAAAAACATAATTTATGAAGAAAAAATTTTTACATTCAATTCAACCTTGTATAAACAGAAAAAATCAAATATAGTACAGTGTTTCCTGGTCCTAATCATACTTTAATTGGGGATTGGAAGTATTGTGTGATTGATAACAACCGAATTGGGTCAGTCTGGGAATCAGTTCAAGCCCTATCACAGTCTACATACATTGATGGAGAGTACAGCCGAACTGTAGAGGATGGGATTGACAGTCCGAGTCTGGACTCTCCAAATAAATTTTCCAAATGTGCCTAGTTCGAACCGGGTTCTCTGAACGGAAATCTGGAAGCCTGAAGCTTACTATGGGGCCTATCTAGCCCACTGACAGATTTAAGATTGGAATAATAAGATTAATTATAATTGTTTGGTCCAGACACATTGGCCGCGTGGAAACACTTTGACTTTCCATTTAGAGAACCTGGATTCGATTCCTATCCGTTTTTTACATAATTTAAACAGAGAATCTCCATCATTACGGGTGTGTGCGGTTGATGCACCTGACCACAAGAGCATCTGAATTCGTCTTACCGCTTATTAATCAATAGCTTGGAAAATGGTGTCATTCATTTAGTAAAAAAATTTTGTCATCATCAAAGATGCGATATCAGCATCGCATATTTCATTAGACTAATTTACTACAGTTGTTATCGTTGGAATTAATAATTCTGAAATTGACGGATTTCTAAAGACAATACTGTCGCATTGTTGTGTCACTATCGCTGTAAGTGATATAATGATAACATAAGAATGAATATCGAAACATGATGTTTCAATGACGTAATATTTGATATGATTATCCTATGGATTATCCATATAAACGAATAGGATAAAATGTGCCAGAAATACTCAGACAAACTTGACTAATTCTTAATTAAATTTTTTAAATGAATATAAAAATTTAGTAATTCTGGAAAAATACAGTAAAAATGCTGTATTAGAATAAAAATAGTATAAAATAAAGCAAATTTATTGAAAGCCTATCGTTTTTGTTTACTGTTCAATTTAAAATATTTTGCAAAAATCCATATATTAAAAAATAAACTTCCAATTAATATATTTAATAAATACTATTACGAAATTTGAAAGTTTTAACATACAGGGAGATATTAGTCGAAATGATATCCAAACCTTGCAAAAGAGAATTTGAAGAGAAAGTGTTTAAAAATGACACTAGGACTAAAATTAGCGCAGTTTCCAGTTATCTAGACATGATTTACTGTGTTCATTTATATATAATGAATTGTGTCAAAATCAAATTGCTAAATTAAAACTTCTATCACTCTACATCACATTAATGAGAATCGTACCGATTTTCGCTATAGTGTTGTTTTTTGAAATTACATTTTCCATAATTTTATATGCATGATCTGGATATCGTCCTTACCTAATTTCATTATCTACAGAAGCGTTTCCCAAAATTTTTCTATGACGGAACACTTCATAAATCTTGAAATTTTTATGGAACCCCTTGGTTTATTTTATAGTACAGTAAACCCTTGTCGAGCGCGGATTTGCAGTACGCGATTTTGCACATACGCGTTATCTTAATTGTTTCCATTTAATTTGTCCAAATGCTAGAATTTCATTCATACGCGGTACGCTGATGAGCGTGTGGGTATCTACAAGGATACCCATGTGCGCATCTGGCAACACTGCTTGATGCTGCCTGTTAGCTGAGTGACCCAGGCCGAGTTGCGATCATTTCACTCACGTTAGCAGAGCTGTAATCACGTATTTATCAGTGTGTTATCCTCGTCTCCTTTTGAATTTGTATTTCTTTTAATTTAAAAAATTCAATATGACATCTAAGAGGAAGAATAATGATGATAAAGCAGCAAAAAAGATGCAAAGTTTTGACATTATCTCAGAAAATTGAAATTTTAGATAAATTGAAAAATGGTACACGTGTTTCATTGCTTGCAAGAGAACAAATTATAAACGAATCAAGCATAAGAACACTATGAGAGACATTGAAAAACTTTTAAAAGAGTTGTGTCACTCATTATCCCAAGCAAAAATCACCAGCTTCTTTAAAAAATAATTGTATCATGTACTTACTTATTAAGCAGTAATAAAAATCCTTTCAATTAACATTTGTTTCATCTTTCCTTTTAATTACAACAATATTAAGGTTTGTTTAAATTATACATACTTTCTTAATATGAACTATAACACATTTTTTCCATAGAAAGTTAACTTTGCTATGCGCGCAATGTATTAATGAAGTAACTCCCGCATTCGGCAAGGGTTTATTGTATAAGTAGATATTAATATTAAGTAAATTAGGCAAGTAAGTATAACAGTTAAGAAAAAACAAACATTTATTATCAAATTGTAATTATGTAAAATAAAACACATGAAAATAATAAACTACTGAACATAGTTTGGGAAACGCTGATCTACAGATTGCTCATAAGAGACATCTAATTATAGGGTGCGTCCCAAATTTCAACAGACTAATCATGATGAGTAAAAAATCTCAGCAAACCGTTCCAAAACTCAACAAGCCAATCAGTGTTGAGCTCATCAGACGCTCAACAAAGTCATTGAAGTCTATAGATGGTGAGTGTGTTGACACCGGTTTACACCGTTTATCAAACGTCGCGAAAAAAAGTAGTTCATACTAGATGATAAGATTTAAAAAATTAGTGTGTGTAACAAATCATCGTCGTCGTTTGTTTATTGGCAAATAAATTTTAATGCTTTCTAATGACGCTAATGAAATTATAACATTCATTATTTCTTCTTTCACACCATGTTAGCCGCCGTCTTATCTCCACACTCAGCAAGTATTTCCAGAAACAAACTGATGTTGATTTGTTTCTGATGTCATAAGAGACTAATCACTGATGACTTGCTGTTGAGGTTTGGAACACACCCATAATCATTCTATATTTCTAAGTGTTAATACCATATGATTTTTTTGTCGAATTTAGAACAATATACAACAACAATTTATTCGGATCATGGATGATTCGGATGTAGTATTTTTATAAATTTGAAGAAATGCAATCACCTCAATAATAATTTTTACGTGTTATAAATTACTGAAAAATTAACTTATAACTGAGATCTCATTGAACAATAACAATATTTTTATTATTACAGGAATACCTCGATTATCGCGGTTAATGTTGCCACGAAAAATACCGCAATAATCGAATCCGCGATAATCGGGATAAATAATGCATGTAAAATGGGTGATCATTGCCAAGGATTTTTCAAATATATTAATTAAATTTTATGTATAAGGTAAAAAAGAAATGTGTTGAGCGTGCTAATCTTCTAAATTGATCACTCTACGTTTCTTCTTGATAGCTGTAGCCTTGATATCATCTTTGTTTCTTTTAGCATTCACTGTAGGGGTAAATAAGAAGAGAAATAAATAGCCACATGTACTTCAAGTAGAGGTGGATAGTTACTGGTGAATGGTGAGCAGGCACTATCGGATAAAAACGAAGCGCTACTTGGAGAGTGGCGACTCGAACTAAATGTAGGCCTAATTCTGGTTGCATATGTAGTAGGCTACATCTCGCGGCCGCGATAAATCGAATTTGAGCGCAATAATTCGAATTTTGATATCAAATTATAAACCGCGATAAATCGAAAATCGCAATAATCGAAACCGCGATAATCGAGGTATTCCTGTATTTTTATATGATTGAAAATGATCTTGATGATTAGTGATTGTGCTGGAGATTCTCGTCTTGAGAAATCTCGAGAATTAAAAAAAATACTTAAAATAGGCATGTAAACCTAAAATAATACAAGTACATAGACCAATAAATTGTACAAAAATCATTCATTTTAAAGATTTCTATGCAATTTCAAAGATTTCTATTATTGTAGACCTGTCTTGTTCTGCCATAGGCAGATTTGTGATGACGTTTACGTAACAAAGCCGAAACAAATATCTAGATTTTACTTATTTAGCGGTTCACCAGAGTAACAATTACGTCTATTGACGTCTATGATAAATAGGAAATACAATGTAGTATGATCTGATATAGTGTTGTAGAGGATATGAGTGACTAGCTAGCCCTCAATCATTCCCAGAAGCTCCCATCTTCACTTAATAGGCACGACTATAGAATTCTCTTAGAAAATTACGTATCCAAAATAGAAGGGTCCTAAACCTTTCCTAAGAGATGTATCTGTTGGTTTAGAATCTCTAGATAGCCAAATATAGTGACGTGTAAAAAATAATCAGTGGTATAGGCTAAAAACTCATATGTCTACATAAGTTTGGGCACAAAAATTCCATTTCTAAAATTTTTGTATTCAAATCAGGACCTCGTTTAACAGATAAACAGAATAGATTGTGGGTATTGAAAAGCTATTTTAATAAAAACTCAGTAATTGTAAAATAAGTGCGATTATTTTCCAATATTATTGAAATATGATGTATTTTTTCATTATAATTAAAATATTAAATAAGAAACAAATATTAAAACAACCCAATATGCCAATATTATTTGTTTTCATTTTGCACGATTATTTTCTGCCTCATTTTGTTTTTATTCTGATTAAAGACAGTTATTTTTTTAATTAAAATTTCGAAGTTCACGAGAATTTTCGAAAGGGAATCTCGAGAAATAAATAAATTATTAATTCGGGAATTCCCGAATCTCGAGAAAGCGAAAGTTCGGGAAAATACAATCACTACTGATGACAGTAAGACCGTCAAGAAATTTCGAATTTTGTTATTGAAAACTTATGTAAGGAGTCGAATATTCAGTGATAAATCTTTCTTAATTACGATTAATTCACTGATCAAAATAAAACAATTTAGTTTAGTAAAGATTTAATGAGCTAATGGTACGCCAATTTTTTTTTCAAATTAATTTCAATTTAATACTACTATAATTTGAAATATGGAAATATCCAAATTTTAATATTTACTATCCTTCATTTTTTAATTCCTTATTATGGTGTACGTATATAAAAAGTCGAGGGTACATCTTGGCAAATAATAATAATGGGATCTTCATTCGTTAAAACATAACCTTAAGTCTAAAGGTGAATTAGATACTTTAGATACGATTACTTATTATCTACAGCAGTCTGTGGTAAATATTTCTTATTTTATGACTATTCTAAATTTAAATGCACATATCTTTACATATATTAATCGTTATATTAATCGAATTTAAGAGAATAATAAAGTAAATAACTCACTCTTTCATTTAAATTAAACGAATATTTTTTTACCTAATTTATATCGACATATTAAATGGCTATAAGATTTAAGCATTAACAAATAATTATTTTATTTTATATCTCCAGAATTTTTATAGTAGTAAAGATACTCTCTAGTTGAAAGAGAGCTAAAAGACTTATCTTGAGTAACGTTTGAATAGCTAGCACAACGTTTTTTATTTAAACTTATTTTTATTTTGAGATGGCTGATGGAGATTATAAGGAGGTGGAGCCACAACTTTTAGCTTCCATTGAATAAAAATATTGTAATATCACTTAAAATAAGTAATTAATAGTCCTTAAGACAGAGATTCAATAAATAAAGTTAAAATTTAGATATATTATTATTGATATTTGCATCAATGGCTATCAATTATTTTAGATTATTTTATTTAAAGGCAGATCTAACTGATAATCGTCATCATTTAATTTACTTAAATATTTATAAATCTTAATCAGTCCTTGCTTTTTTTTTTTTTTTTAATTTTCTCGTATATTTTGTATTTGAGTTTTAAATTATTTTAATATTAAAAAATATATATAATACTAAATAATTGCTGTAACTAGTCGGTGTATCCGGCATCGCCTGGGAATTTCTGTCACATCATTTGTAGGGAAATATTAATTTCTTGGTACAGTTGCACCTTATCGAAGCACGGCGAAAGTAGTACACAGATCGAAAGGGGACCGAAACTCCCAAAAAATCCCTAGTGGATCTAAGGTCAAAGGTTTACGAGATATAGAGCCGCAAAGTTCCGTTGGTTGTAAACGGTGCATGCGGTTTGACGTTGTGCCCGGCCTCGCCGCAGTCTGCGACGCGACGCGTCCCGTTCCCGCGCTCCGCTATTTATGCCACCTATAAGGCTCTGTATCTCGTAAACCTTTAACCCTTGACCCCTGATCCACTAGGGATTTTTTGAATGTTTATGCCCCTTTTTCGATCTATACCATTTTCGCCGTGCATCAGTAAGAAGACAATTGTGCCAATTTCTGGTTTGCGATTTTTGATAGCTACAAATGCTATGCTATTCTACCAGTAAGCAAAGCTAAAAAAAATCAAAATTTTTGGGTGGGACCATGCATGTATGGATGCGATGATGATGTAGTGACGTCATATGTTGGAACTTTTATGATACTATGTGGATACATTTGTGGATATCATACACTATGACGTTTCGTGATGTCATCCATTGATATATGTCGAAACTTTCATTATATCATTCATTTTACATCATAATGACGTCATACATTAGTAACATTCTTGGACGTCATCCATTATTATCCACGTGTTCATGGGAATTAACAGTGTAAAATTTGGTCCTAATAGATCAAATGATATGGGAGTCTATGCCTAACAGACAAATAGAAAGAACGGCCTCAGTATGTTCCATTCTCTAGGATGATTTTGAGCTAGGCTGGGTACCTATGTTATCCACAGAGTTATGAGAATTCGTCTTGCAAAGATGTGGAGTTTATGCAGAATAGGCAGATAGAAAGACAGATAAACATTGCATTTTATATGCAGTATAGGGATTATTCATAAACTACGTCACGTATTTTGAAATCTATGACACTCCCTTTTCGTCATTTTTTGTCACATCAAGTGTGACCCTCCTCATCATGACACAAATTTGAAAACTTTTATTTCTTATACGTAAAAGTACCTAAAATAGAAAATAGAAATTTCTTCACACTGGTACTCTGTTATATATTAGATATTTTTAACATCTAAATAAACCTTCAAAACAACTGGATATAAATGCCTTAGAACTAGATATATCTTATAGTTTATAACAAATATATTTCCAAATATGTTGCATTAAAGTCTTTATTTTTTGAATCCTTAAGCATAAACGTTTTATATTTTATAAAAATTAATCATAAAAATATAAAAGTAACCATTTTTACAGCGTGATGTCACAGTTTCCATGACTCCTCCCTTCCCTAACAGTGCGACGTAGTTTATGAATGCTCCTATATATATATATATATATATATCTCAGATGATTACATTAACTCCCATGCAAATCGGCCGGATTGGCCGCGTGGAAAGGCTTCGGCTTTCTACTCCGGAGGGCTCGAGTCCGAGTCTCCGACCCCACTCCTTGAAAATGTTTATCAGGAGGAGTCGGGGTCCGGGCCCAGCCGTTGACCCCCGTCCTCCATAATCCGGCTGATGTCTCTCCGCAGGGTGGACAGCTTGTGGAAGGCTTGTTTCGATCCATCATTTAGTATTCTTATAGAATGGAAAGCGGCTTCATCTGTTGAAAAAAAACACCCATGAGACGTAAAATAATATCTCTAAAATATTCAACATTGAGTCTTTAACCTAGTTCATAGATAGCCGAATGGTAGCGCGTTGGCGTGCCACGCAGGAGGACCCGGGTCCAGCATCTTCTGGAAAGTCTTTAAACAGTGTGTTCGGTTTCAAGAAAAACACCCGGTATATATATGTATGTATATATTTATCAATATTTCTAAAAAGCTTCGGATAGGCACGTGGCTCCCATGTCTGAGTCAAGTCTTTTTTGTTTGATATTTTAAACTGAATGCTCATTTCATTAATCTTTAAAAAGGAATGGATAATACACCTTAAATTTATTTTTAATTCAGGGCGGGATTTTTGAAATGAAATTTCTTTAGCAAAGGTGATAGTAATTTCGTTCGACAGCGTAACGAAAAGCGACAAGTCAGGAGTGGGGGAAATGAGCTGCTCCTGTTAACATTTTGTATATAAATTAAAACTGGTTATAATATATCGTTAGTTACACTCACGGATTAGCCTAATCCGTGGTTACACTGTTTGCAGGTAGAGTACACTGCCTGCTTGCTGGCTATAAATAATATTTACACTATATTAATGCAAAAAAATTTGGTATTTAATTGAAATTTAAAGTGCGCCTCAGAGTTTAAATTATTCTACAAGTGCGCCCTAAGTTGAAAAAGGTTGAGAAACACTACCATAGATAGTGTTTCTTTTTTAAATGGCGTTATTTATGTGTCACTACCATAGATAGTGACACATAAATAACGCCATTTAAAAAATTTTCAGCATCAAGTATAAGCATCTTCGAGCAAAGTATATTTTAGTACAGTACTAATAAAATATAAGTTAATATAGAGGACGGATGCTATAGCTTCCATATTATCTGTTTCTAATAAATAATTTATCGAGAAATATTGCATATTTATGAAACAGTTTTAATTTACTATTTAATATTGAATTCATTTTTGCATTAAAATGAAAAAATGTATATATCACTATAATTTTCTTTTTTTTATCAGATAATGTATTAATATTCCACCATGTACGATTTTAAAGGAAAGAGAGCACTTGTGACTGGTCATTTTATAATGTATTAATATTCCACCATGTACGATTTTAAAGGAAAGAGAGCACTTGTGACTGGTGCCAGTCGTGGTAAGATTTTAACAACGATCTATGATTTTTATAACATTTTTGCCGTAAAAAATAGAATAAAGTAATAATGAATAGTTTTTTATTAGAAATTAATATTATGTGAATAAATAAAAATATAAAGATAATATTGCATATTTATTTTATTAATTTAAATATTTTATTTAAAGTATAAAATTGAATATATCATTACACACGTTTCGACAAGCATACAGTATTAATCATGAAAATTTTTCCGTTGAATTTTGTGTGTATTTTTCAAAACACAATATAACTTAAGATAAAACAGCCAGATTTCTAAAATGCCGATACGAGACACGTGAAATTTTCTAAAAAGTTAATTCGGGCACCTTATAAAAATACATTAATCTGACTCTCGAGATTCCGCGAACACATGCAAATGGAACAATCTGAAATTCTTACAAAGTTTATAAAAAACTAGAAAGGATATCGTCGGTCAATAATGCAAAACATTTTCTGAAGGGGCGGATTCGAAGAATTAAAGCTTAATTTCCTTACATATATGTGACTCGCTTATGTCTTCTGTGGCGGCTGAAATTCTTAAGAGAAAAAATGTTATCTTCCTAAATATTCATAATTGAAATACTGTATAAATTCTCGTGTTCAACGTATGCGTAGTCAAAAGTAATTACTCGAGTTCAGCAGGTCTGCTGCTGCTTTATGATTTAACCAAGTAAGATTACCAGATTTTTTTGCAACCTTAAACCCGCAAGAGATATTTTTCGCATGTTAGACGTTACACAGGACCTGCGATTCACATTCACTTTTAAGGAAGACAGGTAGGTGATTTATGGTGTTTTTCGCCAATCATTCATGTCAATATAATACATTATAAAGACAACAAACTTCTGAGCGATTAAACGATCCCCTTAAATTTCTGAAAATGGGGAGCAGATAAAACAAATTTTGCGAAATGCTGAACATTTCCGAGACGCATCACTGTGCGGGACAAATTATTGAAATACGGGACTATATGATCTAATCCGAGAAAGTTGGTTGCTTTGGTTAAAGAAATTTCCTCTGTATCATCTGATTCCCTTCATATTTCAAGGACCTCAGGAATGACTTTGAATGAATTTTGTAAATCGTTGTTAATAAAGATACAAAAATGATTTGGTAGCGGAAATTCATCATCATATTATTATTATTATTTTAATTTTAAAGTTACAATGTTGAATTTTTATGAAATTTTTAAAATTCAATTGGATAAAATTATTTTTAAAATATCTGCCAAAAAGAATTATAAAATTTTAATTTTAAGAAAATTTTTGAATTTAGAATTTTTAATATCGATTTTTT
>AYEL01088219.1:0-29956 GCA_000484575.1 Olivierus martensii
TTTCATCAGGCAAATAACGAGGGTGGCGGTTTATAGAGGGGCGGCTTAAAGAGGTTTGACTGTATTTTAAATCATACTTATATTGTTTATATTATAAATTAATATAAAATACTTAAGTTTTTGTCACAATACAATATGATAAAATTAATAAACAGTAATACTCAAAAGCCCTTTGGCAGTCAAAAGATTTTATTCAATAACGTTTTCAATGCAGTTGGCATTGTCTTCAGCTGCTACAACATGACTAACCCTGCTACACTAGAACAGGAGACCTAACTACATAAAATAAACAAACATGACAAAGATTTAAAAGGCAGATCTACATCTGGAAGCATTCTCCTTACCTCCACCTGCCAGTAAAGCCATACATTTCGTTATGTGAGGCATTAGAAATTCTGAAAAAGAAAAAGAGAGGATGTGTGATAAATTTCATGGAACTGGAAACGATCCTTAGTGCGTGGAGATGATTATTTAAAGTCAGCAAAGCAGACTAAAGGATATGCTACGGTCAGTTTTCGATACTCCCGTAAGGGTGCACTGCTTGTTGTGAAGATTATTACCTTTTTATTTTTTAATGATTGCAAATAACTACATATTTTTAATTCATGATTTTGAATAATTTTTTGAATTTGTATAATTTTGTATGATTTTTGTTTATAATATACTTAATGTGTTCCTAGAAGATTAGTCATGTAACGAAATGTATGGCTTTACTGGCAGGTGGAGGTAAGGAGAATGTTTCCAGATGTAGATCTGCCTTTTAAATCTTTGTCATGTTTGTTTATTTTATGTAGTTAGGTCTCCTGTTCTAGTGTAGCAGGGTTAGTCATGTTGTAGCAGCTGAAGAAGATGCCAAGTGCGTTGAAACCATTACTGAATAAAATCTTTTGACTGCTAAAGGGCTTTTGAGTATTATTATTTTTAGTTTGTGTTTAATGAGTCTCATTGAACTTACAGTAGTAAACAATCAGTCTGTTTATTAATAATATAAGTAAAAAATTCACTTTATTCATCTAGCCTAGTAAATAAATTATTCCCATTCCTAATATTGTAGGTAATAAAGAAAAAAATTGGAATAAAATTTATTTTGTTCTGTATAGATTTGTGATTTTTCTATATATTAAGTTAGTGTCATTGTTTATTGTGACAAAAATTTTTCTTATTTTATATGAAGTGTTTCCACACACTAATTTTATCACAGAATAAATAATTATAGTATTATACAATATAATTTTTATGCTTCTTAACTTAAAAATATAATGTATTATATATATTCAGTAATAAAAAGTTTGTTTCTGCTTAAAGTGCTTTTGAAGTATTGATATTTGTGTTGTTTAATTATCAGCAGTATAGTAGGGTAAATACTTATGGCATAATGGAAGCATATAAGTATAGTTTCTCTTTTATTAATATTCTAATGCATACAAATGCTTTTAGATTTTTTCTATAGTAGTTGAATTTATCAATAGCAATCACTGAATGAATCCACTCAGTGATTGCTACTGATGAATTCAGCTCCACTGTTGAACTAAATTCTTCAATCCCCAGTGAAATTCACTCAGAGATTGCTAGTTATTCTTCTCAGAGGATTGCTATTGTTTGTATTTTATACAGTCTTTTTTTGTAAAATATTTTTCTAATTTTAATAATAATTTTATGTTTATCATAGTAATTTAACCTAAAACTTATTTTACACCTGTTCTTTATTTTTTCATAGTATTATAGATGATAAAGAAGAATCTAGTTCTGCTTAGCTAATAAATTTATTTCAAATGATATGGCCTTATGTGAAATATGAAAGGACAAAAAACATTATTGCTTGAAATAAATTTTTACCTGTTTAAAGCAGCATTTTTTTTTTTTTGTTTGTTTTACTAATATAAGTAGTCTTCAAGATATAAACATTCATTCGTATGAACATGAAATTACTTTCAAATTTCAGAAAATTTCAAAACTTTTCAAGGATTTTAAATATTATGATAGCAAAATGCTCTTGCAACTAATATAATGAAAAATTACACAGTTAACATACTCTAGCAATATTTTTAGGTAGTGGTACTTATACCAAAAAAACCCTTGATTTATAATAAACTTTCTATTCAAATCTGTGAAATAAGAAGCTTCTAATTGGTGCAATTGTGAAATATATTACAAAATATGGTATATAAAGTTATTTCAGTAATTTTGGGGACCAAATAACAGCAGTATTTGAGTTATAAACAAAATTTGCAACTCAAGGAGTACTATATTTATATTATACATATCAGCTTGCTGTATTATTCAAATACAGTCGGACCTCCATATATCGAAATTGAAGGTATCTTAGAAAAATTTCAATATATAGAAACTTCGTTATATAGAAACCTGAATTTACTCTAATGTAGTACAGCAGTTAAGTGATATTTTGTCCTATATCGCCTTTTTCGCGGCCCCCTGACGGCGGTGATGGTGGCTCACAGCCCCTGACAGCAGTGATGGTGGCTCACGGTTTGTAAAACTCCAACTTAAATGATTTGAAAAAGGTTTTGGAAAAAAATATACAAATGAATTTTTTTATGTTTAAAAATATATATACAGTATATTAATGTATTAAAAATCTACTGCATGTAATAGATAAATGAAAAAATAAGATGGCAAAACATGCCATTTTTTATTTAAAAGAAATTAGAATTTAGAATATTGTATTTAATTATCAGATGTAAAGTAATTTGGAATATCCTGCTGAAGTAATTTCAATGCAGATTCTTCATAAAAATATTCGTATTTATTGAGCACCTGAAAAATATTTTCTGCAAATCAAAACCCTTGGCGAATCATTTCAAATGCAGCCATTATTTCTTTTTTGGAAGGTTTAGAAACTTCTATTTCATCTGCCTCATTGTCTTTATCTTGATTTTCATTATCTTTTATTGAACTTAAAATGTCATCATCTGTCAGATATTCTGCTACAATAATGTCTTCATCCACATTTAAATATTCATTAAGTGAGATTTTGTCATTTATTGCACCTGTTAACCGTAACTGGTTCCAACATTCCTCAATATGTGACAGTACATTAACTTCTTCTGCAACAGACTGCACCTGTTAACTGTAACTGGTTCCAACATTCCTCAATATGTGACAGTACATTAACTTCTTCTGCAACAGACTTATCAGAGAAGCCGGCTTTTATGAATCAATTCTGTATTGTTATTTCCACTATGTCATATTTTGCCACACTTTTGCTAATTCTGATATACACACACTGAGATTAATTACATTGTCAATGGGTTGATCGTTTTCAAGTACAAAAATTAGTTTCTTGAGAATCTGTTTTCAATAATGCCATTTAAGATTTTTTATTATGCCTTGATCCATTGATTGTAATTTTGATGTGTTTGGAGGAAAAAATACCAGGTTCACATTTGTTAATTTTTTTGTTATAGAAGAAGGATGTGCAGGACAGTTGTCTACAAAAAGAACAACTTTTCTCTTCTGTCTTATCATTTTTTTAATCAAAATTAACTAACCACTTCTCAAAAATCTCACTTGTCATCCATGATTTCTTATTGTATTCATAGTCAACTTCTAATGACTTCACTCCTTTAAAACATCTTGGCTGCTTGCTTTTCCCTTTAAGCAAAATTTTAAGTTTTTTTCTTTTCCAGACAAATTGGTAAAGGACATCAGTTATTCGTTCCTTGCTATTTTTACCTCCATAGCATTTATCATCTTTAAATGAAGTCTTAGCCATCCAACGAAATATTTGGTATATTCTGATAGTGGCAAGTCTTCTGAATAAAATGAAGTATGAATGAAGAAAATTGAATTATATTTTTAAAAATTATTGATAATAAACAAAGTATTACGCAAATTTTAATTAATTAAATTAGTTAATTAATTAGTCAAAAATTGACAAAAATTTATTAAAATATTGTCATTTTTTTAATAAAATATGTTTATTGATGTTTTTTCTTCATTTCAATAATTTTTATTTTAATCTTTTATAAATTTTCGAATTTATAACAAAAAACATAATATATATTAAAATCGTCCACAATCCTACATAAACAGCTATGACATTTTCTACTTTACTCTAATTGGCCTTGAAATAGTTTGTTGACACTCTACAACCAATACCACAAGGTGAGGCTGCAATTTCCCAGGAAACATTAAAATCGTCCACAATCCTACATAAACAGCTATGACATTTTCTACTTTACTCTAATTGGTCTTGAGATAGTTTGTTGACACTCTACAACCAATACCACAAGGTGAGGCTGCAATTTCCCAGGAAACAACTGGCTGTCATAAAACAAAGTGCCACACCCCTTTTTATTGCCTGGGGTTGTTTACATTAGGATTTTCTCATATTTTACAAAATTATCTGTAAAAGCAAAGCAATAAATGACCAAATAAGTAAAAATATTCTATATTTTAACAGAATTAACCAAAATTTTTTTATCCACAAAATTTTTTCAATTTTACAAATTTTATAGTTCATCATAGTAAATTCTGTTTTGCTTAAAATTTCAAAAATAAATTTTGAATAAATTTCAAAATAAATTTTGATTTTGGGCTGAGATTATTTATCTCAGCCCAAAATCAAAATAAGTTTACTAAAATATGATAGAATAGAAAACAGAATTGATAAGTTTCAATGAAAAATAATCCAAATTCTACAAATACAATCCATTCACATTTTCTATATTTAGAACGGAATTAAAAAAGAAATTTTGGCAATTGGAAATTTTAGGACCCATCATCAGAGGCACCTATTTTCATCCAATAAACACAAGAAAACCGTTCCACGATAGCTCCACTGTATAATTCAAGATTGAATTTTATCTATATCACTTTTTATTGTTTTTTTATCATTTTTTGTTGCCATCTTATAATGGCAAAGGTAGTCAATGGGCTAAAATATCTTATGCAAATGATATCATCATTTGCATAATTATGAACTGTGATGCCTCTAATCCTGTACACTTGGTGTAAGTATATCAACTCTATGATAAAAATATTATTATTTTATTGGCCTACTTTCCAAACAAAAAACAGGCTTATGAGAATACTATCCTGTCTGTCCCCTACTAATAACTTTGAACTAATTAGCATGTTTTCATGAAGTTTGGTAATGATGTTCCATCTTTAAAGATCACCTTGATACTTGCATCAATTAATTCTCTAGCAGCAACTATTTAAAAATGCAGACATTCAAATCTCTAAGATACTGTCTTGATACATCCTAAGCTAATCATGCCATTTAATGATATCAATGATATATCAATTAATTCTTTATCTACAACTATTCAAAAATGGCAGACATCTAAACTTTATAGATTTCTCCTCCCTATAACTTTTAAATGCTGACTAATTTTTATAAAATTTAACATTATATACAGTAGTCAGGGCATTAAAATTAAATTTTAAGTAATATTAATTAGCACTGCAGATTTAGCCATTTAGAAATGGTGAGCATTCAATAATCTGAGATAAAGATGAAATAGTGATGAATGATGAGGTTACCCTGCACATTTATTAAAATTTTTATTTATTTTTTGTCAATAACAGATGGTGCTAAGCATTAAAGCAAGAGCAACAATATAGCTTTCCAGCATCATTTCTATAAACTTTTGGAACAAAATATACTTACACGTTAAAACTCTTTTCAACTTATCTTTCAAAATATTATAAATAACAGCATTATATGCAGTTATACATATTAGAAGTTTAATTATCATTATTACATGCTAACATTTTCAGTGGCTTAGCACCATCCTCAGGTGCTAAGTCACTGAAAACGTTAGCATGTAATGATGATAATTAAACTTCTAATATGTATAACTGCGTATAGTGCTGTTATTTATAATGTTTTTGAAATATACTTACATTATTGACATGGAATAGATAGTAGCAACTACAGATTAATCCATGCCAAGGTCAAGCTGGATATTCAACATAAAAGAAGACAGCTAATACAATACAGAGGACAAAAAGATCAACATAGAACAGCTTAAGATCAAGAAGGAAGAATACAGCCTAAAGTTGAATAAAAGATTCCAAATGCTTGCAGAAGAGGAAAGCAACTTACAAAAGACATACAGTGGGACAGTGACAATCATCAGAGACAGTGCAGAGGAAACCACAGGAACTAAATCAAGAAATTCCATAAAGAAAATATCAACAAAAACATAGGAGCTGATCAAAAAGTAAAGAAAAATGAAAATCAAATTCACTACCAGCCAGATAGAATATAGAGAAATATGCATAGTAGTATGAAAGATAATCAGAGAAGATATATAAAGATTTAAATGACCAGTAAGAACAGCAATAGCTTCTAAGCAGCACAGAGAGACAATGATTAGAAAACATCAACTAAATACAATTTAAAATGATAACAGAGTACTTATCACAAATGAGATGGAATAGTAGAAAAGGCAGCAACCTTCTATGAGGAATTATACAGACCATGAGACCAACTGAGACAAGCATGACCAAAACCAGCAAATATAGATGATATCCCAGTAATATTACCACAAGAAGTCAAGAAAGCAGTTAAGAAGATGAAGTGCAGAAAAGCCCCAGGAGAAGATACCATCAACACTGAATTTCTAAAGGAAGGAGTACCACTCTACTAGCAACTTTCCAAGATATTCTCTGACTGCACGTGAACAGGACAGATATTGGACAATTGGAAAAATTTAGTCATAGTATCAATACATAAGAAGGGAAATAAAATGGATGGATCTAAGAAACTACAGACCTATCAGTCTACTGTCGACAATATACAAAGTATTCACAATCATTCTCACAAGAAGACTAAAACAAGCACTGGATTTAAACAAGGCGAATCTCAGAAAGGCTATTCAATGATGGATCATATATACACACTGTCAACCAACTTGCACAATGATGCAAGTGCAATTAGCAAGTTTAGCTATGTTATCCATAGAATGCAACAGAGCTAAAAAACTTAATACCAATCTACTCATAGAAGAATTTACAAATAAAAATGCCAAACATTCAGAACAATTTTGTAACAGCAAGTAAACATAAATATCTTCTGATGTATTTAATTGTTGTTTAATTTGTCCAAATAAAATTACTTTCATTTAAATCAATGTAGATCTGTTTAAAATTTTTACAATTTGTATATATAATAAAATTATTTTCACCTGTATAAAGTTTCACATATTAATCTTATTAATAAATTAGTTTGCATTAGGTTTTTTTACATCGACATCCATATAAATAAACATTGACACCCAGAGTTACAGGGTTTTGATTGTTTACGTTTAAGCAAATCATTTTTATGGCAACATTTATTATAAATATATGTTGACGCCCTGCATTACAGAGTTTAGATAGCGTTTGAAATAAATTATATCGATGAATTAAAAAGAGGGGGCCCATCAACATTTTTGCAGGGGCCTCTCAGTTTTCAGCTATGCTGTTGGCAGGTACTATCAAAAATTATGGAAATGATTTCTCTACATAATATATTTATCATTACCTCAACAGAGATCAGGTTTTATTTAAGGACATAGAATGTATACTCAGAGGTTTAACTCTGACAAATGGAGGAACTAAGAAGAGTATAGGAAAGCATAAGGAAAGAAAAAAAATCCTGCCAGAAGTAATTTGGTAGACCACTAATGAGAAAAAAGAAGAGAGCCTTTAATCACCTGTTGTGATATAAGGATCAGACAGGGAGCAAATTGTGCCCCACCATATCAGAAAATAGGCTATTTGCTTCTCCTTGTTTTGATTGTTGAAGTATGCAATTCAGCTAGCATCATTTCTTTCAAATGTTGATGAAACAGCTTGGATACTGGATTCAAATAAGAGAACTTCTAATATCAGTAGCATATAGGTAAAATAAGACTCATATATTTAGAGATTTTATGTATTCAGTTTAGACAGTTTTCAGGGACAAAAATGTAAGACTAGTAGTTTTAATTAGTTCTACAGTAAAAATTCAAAAATCTACTGAAAAATTTGTGTTCAAAAAGTTCAGTTTTTTAAAACAAATTTTTCAAGTGATATGAATTTTGTTTGTGAGAGTGCATGTACATCATCATCATTACATATACTTATGAATGAATAAATATACTCATTTTGATAAGTGAAGCATTCTCTATTGTTAATGAATAAATTAACAAAATTTGCCTATTCATTTCTTCTTTATTTTTCCTTAAATTTTAATTTTAAAAGTACTATCCAAGAATCCAGAAAATCAAATATCCAGACTAACCAAATCTCCAAACAATCCAGATTTTTGGATGACTTTTGTACTTTCAGTTTTAGCTGCCAAAGTATTCAGTTTTTATGGTGACTTCTCCTTCCTCCTTTTCCAACTCTTCAAGTCTGTTTCCTTCCCTCTAGCCCCCTCCTCTTTTTCTATTGGCTAAATTCTGAATAGAACTTTTTTCATTCTATAAGATTGTCTTAACTTAATGTTGAGGAAGACTTAAAAACAGGGTTTCAGAGTCAGGAATCAGAGGTTTTGGGTGGAGTCAGAATCAGAATTTTAAACTGTTGGGAGTTGGACCTTACAAATTTTAGGGAGTCAGAGTTGGATTTTTTAAAAGGTGGAATCTGAGTTAGATCATTGCCATCCATGGGTTGCAGAGTCGGAGGTTTTTGGGTTGAGTCGGAGTCGACCTTACAAATTTTAGGGAGTCGGAGTCAAAATCGGATATTTTTTAAAAGATGGAGTAGGAGTCAGAGTCAGATTATTTGCCATCCAACTCTGCAACCCTGCTTAAAAATATAAGTATATATATTATATTATTTGTTTGTTTGTTTGTGTGTGTTTATATATTTATTTCCATTTAAAGATTTGTGATTTTATTTGAATTAATAAATAATAGAACAAACTGTGTTAAAAAATTATAACACAATTAAAATTCTAATCAGAGAATTTTTTATGATAATATTCATTGAAATGAATTATATATTTTCAAATATTTCTTTCAAAATTAACATAAGTATTATTTTAGATTTTTTTAATTTTTTGTCTGTTTTTAAATTATTTACTTATAGAATATTAATTAGTGTTTTTGAAACAATTTTTATTTCAGAAATCATGAGGAATATGAAAAAGTATGCAATTATATAAAATTTACAGTTATTGTCATCTTTGAAAATGATTCTAAAGTTAACTTGTTCAGCTGTACAGAAATTATGAAACTGTTTAAAAATGTTTCGCTTGATAATGTGGATCTATGTTGAGAAGAAATCATGAGGAATATGAAAAAGTATGCAATTATATAAAATTTACAGTTATTGTCATCTAGTTTGTAAATGAAAAGATATAAAATATGGCAGAAGCTTTTTCATCTGAGATAATTTCTAGTGAAAAACCACATATTGAACAAGAAAGTGTTGAATTGCATTCAATTGGTAGTAATGCTTCAACATTACCAGTTAGTGATGGTGCTTCAGATATCATCTCACCTGCAGCCATAAAATCAGATCATATGAATAATTTACCAAAAATTGTGAAGGAACGAGTAGTATCATTTTCAAAAAATATGGACAATGTTTGCATCTTTACTGGTGATAAGAGTATAGAAACTGATAGCAAATCAGAAGATCCAGCTATTTTAGAAAATGTCAGTATGAAAAAATAGAATTTTATATTTTTATTATATTAATTATATTAAATTATCATCAAATATAGAATAATAATAATAACAATAACAACAACAACAACATTCTCACAGAACAACAGAAAGGCTGCCGTAGAAGTCACATGGGGTGCAAAGAGCAGCTGATATTGACACAACAATACTAAAAGGTACACAGACAATGCAGACATTTACATGCAGCTTACATAGATTACAAAATGGCATTTGATAGCATACCACATTCATGGTTCATACAGACACTGCAACTATACAATCAATACCAAATATATCACATTTCTACAAAACATAATGCAATACTGCACGTCACCATAAATAACAATCATGTAGCCACAGAACTCATACACATTAGACATGGTATTTTCAGAACTAGAATCACTCCAAAGAAAAACATGAACAACACTTACAAAATATCAGTACCATCATTCTTCATCGTATTGCATCACTTTGTAGCAGTTTTTGAAAAACCTGCTTACGAAAGCTGGGAACTTCCATATTGGGTAAATATATAAATATATTATTAAAATTTTTATAATAATCATATTTAAAAAGTTTATCAAATTAAATTATTGATATGTAATTTCAGATCACAATGGCCATTGAGTTAGCATGTCTTTCATTCTATGTATTTCGTCTTCTTCATTTAGCCTCATTTCTTCCTGTTGAAAGATTTTGGCGGGATAAAAAAAATCTTCTTCTATTATCTGCAATTCTCTTAACAGGTATAGATATGATTTGCTATGCCGTATTACTGAATGCTGGACAGGCAGCTTTTTCTGTAAGATGGTCAAGACCTCTTCGTCCTATTTTTATAATTAATTTCAGTGAAAATAAACAGGTAAATTATTTCTATTCAAATTATATAATTTTTAAATTTGAAAATAAAATAAACAGTAATCAATATTAATGCTTATCTTATGATTAAATTTTATCATTTATTAATTTTAGAAAATAAGGAAAATATATACAATGAATTTTTTCTTTTTATTATGCATTTTTGCTTAGAACATGAAATATATATAGTTATTTAAAAAACAGTTTAAAATAAATAATTTTATCATTCATTTGGATTACTTTACAGAATATTTGCTATTCTTATATGTTTATATTAATTTTACTCTATATTTTTATTTTTGATTTGCTAAATAAAGATTGTGAAATAAAAATTGTTTGTAAATTATTAACTTTGTTAATTGATGCTTAAATTCTGAATACATGGTTGATAAATGATGAGGACCAAAAATGACAAACATTTTTTTAGTTATAGAAATGTGTAAATCTATAAATTTGCTTATTCTGCTTAAAAGCTTATAAAGATTGCATTAATTTAAATAAAATTATTAGTAAATTTCCAGTTTAGATTCTTTTTAGGCTACTTTCTGAAGAAAAATGAGAACAAGATCACTTTGTTGAGTGTTAGTGTCTTTCTCAATAATAACTTTTGAAGTAATTAGCATATCTTCATGAAATTATGTAATGTTATTCTGTCATTAAATATAATGCCAATATTATATCATTTAATCTTCTAGTTTCAATTGTTTAAAAAAAGATACACATTCAAAATTCTGAGATACTCTTTTAATATATCCTGAATTATTAAACTTTCTGATAGTAGGGAAAGTTATTAAAAATCTTAATGACACATCGATTAATGTATTACCTTCAATCTATTTAAAAATTGTGGCTGTCCAGATAGTGCCCTATTAAATTTAGAAGTATTTGATTTTATTTATTATGACAAACACAAGTGTTATGAAAATTCATTTTTTTTTCTGTGACAAATACACTTTGCTGTAGGACTCTCAACACCAGTGGATGGATCTGTAAAAGTATCATATTCATATATTTAAAAAATTAAATAATTGAATCAAATATGAAGAAATGTAACAAATCATAATTTGAAATAGTATTTTATATTTAAGTTGAAATTTTTTTATTTATATAATTAAGAAATTTATTTTTTTCATTAAATTTTTTAAACAGTATAAGTTTTATGATTAGGAAAATCTGTATTAAGTAAAAAAAAAGAAACAGTTCTGGAAAAAACTAGTGTGTATTTTTCAAATATCTTTTATTTTTACATGATTAAAGATATAGGGCTAAAACATGTTATCAAAATTAACTTCAATGGCATAACTGTTGTGTTGAATGTTATAAAAAATATCAAATAGTCCCATAAAAAAAATCTCATGTCTGTCATTTTTAAATAGATGATTAGTTTTATTTCATAATCAAAACAATAACCAAATATCATCAGCCAAATAATCCTAGCATTATAAATTAATTTAGAAATAAATAAAAATAATGATCAAATTAAATAGAATTACACTGGCTAAAAATTTATTGATTAATAAATATTAAAGTTTCTATTGTAGTTATCTGAAAAAAGAAATTTCTCCAGACTTGGAATCAAACTGGAGATCATTAAGATAATGCCCTAACATTCTATCAGCTGGATCACTGAAACACCAAATAAATTTCCTCTTCAGGTAGTTTATACAACAGAAATTTAGGCAAACACATACATCAGGCAGGTCCACAAGCTATTTCTAAATTAATTTCTAGTAGTAGAGTTATTTGGTTATGGTTTGATTATTGATCCCTAGTAAGTTTATTTGCTTGATATATATTATCTATTAATTAAGTCAGTCTATAATCTTTCTGAATTTGTTATAGAGAGCTTATGTTTATAGAGTTAGCCCAATTGGGAACGTATCTGTACCAGTTGGACCTATCCAATGTATGTATTTGTCTAAATTTCTGTTATATAAGCTCTCTGAAGAGGAAATTTTCCTGATGTCATAATGTTCCAACTGGTAGGATGTTAGGGCATTATCCTAAAGATTCCTGGTTTGATTCTGAGTCTGGGCAAATTTCAGATAAGTATTAGGATTTCTAGTCTAATTATTAGATCAATAGATGGAGCCACATTGGCTATATTTAGTTTAATCATTAATTCCAGTTATTTTTATATTATTTTGTAATGCTAGGATTACTTGGTTGATAGTTATTGTTTGATACTTCTAAATGTATTAGAGAGAAATTTGAAAAGCATCATTTTTTTAATGAGTTGAAGGTAATATTTTAAATGGTGTATTATTGAAATAATTTTTATGATTTTGCTTGCTGTCAAAATTTAATAATTGAGAATATTTTTAAGAGATTATCTTAGAAGTTTTAAATATGTACTCTTTTTAAATAATTGAAACTAGAAGATTAAATGATGAAAAATTGATGCTATCTTTGATAGTAGAACATCCTTACCAAATTTCATGAAGATCAATTAATTCAAAAATTATTTTTGAGAGAGACATTTGACAGACAACATAGTGATCTAAACTCAATTTTTTTCAGAAAGTAAGTTAAAAAGAATCTAAGTTGAAAATTTATTCTCTACAAAAAATTAATATTTCACAATCTTCATTTAGCCTATAATATCCTAAATATATTATATCTAAATTTTTTCTATTACTCTAAAAGTAGTAATAACTTATCAAATGTAATATAACTATGGAAGCACTGAATTGTTTTAATTTAAATATTATACATTTCATTTTTTTGTCATTATTTAATAGATTTTAAATAATAATAATAAATTTTGAATGTCCAATTTCAAATAAATTCTTTTTATTATAACATAGGTCAGAAGAGCATTTCGAAATATTAGAAGGACATTACCTGATATTCTCAATGTTTTGATTCTTTTCTTTTTGAGCATAGCATTATTTTCTCTTATGGCTCAAAAATTATTCAAAAAAAGGTAATGTTCAAAGAAATAAAATTATACAGGTGCTCCTCTACTTTTGATATTGTTATATTTTGATAACTTCATTGAAGTTTAAAAAAATCGTAAGTTGAAAATAATGGTAGTAATTTTAGTAGTAATAGTAAACAAATGAAAAACTGATAGTCCAAGGTGATAAAATCATCCAGATTTGATCCAAGATCCTACAAAGAGGTGAATTGTCTGAAATTGAACTAAACCTCCAATATGATAAAAATTGTCCAGAATTGAATCCAGATCATCTAAAAATAGTAAGCAATTGCTTTATCATGCAGTCCTTGGCTAAATATAAATTTTTAATGAAACAGAAAACGTATTTATAACCAATATGTTGTGAAAATTTTCAAGTTTGAATTTGATAAGGGCAATCATAAGATCAGATTATCACAAATCAAATAATTGTAAATAGGGGAACACCTGTAATTATTTTCAATTTTGAATTATATTAAAAACATCTATTATATTATAATTATCATAGTAACATAATAATAATAAATATAAAAACTCTTTAAAATAGTTTGCTAATCTTCTAAATTCATGAGAGTAAAATAGCATGTAAGTAGGGTTTATCTTAAAAATTAGATTTATTGCTAGTAATAACATTTTTGGTCATATTTTTCAAATGTTTCTGCTTGATCCCATTTTATATCAATATCATAGTTATTAAAATACATTGAGGACTTTAAAAAAGGTAAGATCACAGAAAACATCTTTATGAAAAAATTTAAAAGGAAACAACATAATGAATAAATTAGATCTGTATAATATAAATATGATGTGGATTTGGTGTGAATCACAAAAAACATGATATAAAATTAAATAAATATTTCACAAAAGATAAGTGTTTTTCTTAATCACACCACATTACATAAAAATTAATTATTGTTATAATAATATGCATATGTAAATATTTTATTTATTTTTATGATATTTATGTTAATAATATATGAATTTAAATTAGTTTTGGTTTGTAATTGTATGATGATATATATCTATTGTGTTAATATTTTGTTAATGTGCAATTAAAATTTGCACATTAACACAATATGTGAGCATAATAGAATTGTTTGTTTGAATTTTAAAAATTTTTATTTTAGTTTGATGTTCTTTTAGATGAAAGATAATATCTGAAGGAGGTTAGATTTTGAACAAAAAAATATCATTATTAGCAATGAATCTAATTTTTACGATAAGGAAAAAACAGTACATAAGCAGGGCTTATGAAGAAACATATTTATGAGAATCATTTTATGGTATTATGAATCCTATAAATATCAAAATAATTATTGATTAATTATATTAATAACGTTTTAAATTTTATTAATAAATTTAGTTTAAATTTATTAGATTTAAATTATTTTCAATATTGAGTTTTTTTCTTATTGTCTTTTAATTTTATAAATTCATTAAAATGTAGAATGATGATTATAATTATTATTTTTTCAAAAAATAATAATAAAAAATAAAGCTTATGTTCTTAGTTAAATAGATTTTAATTAACTTGAACACGGTAAAAAGTAGTTATAGCAAGAGCTGTTTATACTGTAAATTAGATTTTAATTAATAATTAATCAAAAGAAATTCAGCTGTTGAGCACATTTTTGCAAATAAATTTAAAACTAAGAAATAAAAGACAATATATGAATGTGTTTATATATTTATTTATCATTTTGACTATTTACAGTAAGAGAATTTATAATTATGCATTTTATTTCAAACAATATTGCATCATGTAACAAATGATATGAATGGGGTTGGGTTATGATTGCTTTGTATTTTTTTTATATTTTTTCTCTTTAACACTGTGCTGATTTTGAGTAATTGAAGCCACAACATGCTTTTATTTGGGAATAGGAATAATAATTTCTGAAACTGAAAATATATTTGTAAATGAAAGTATATTTAATTTATAAATGCAACTATACAGTTTGATAGAAACCTTATTCTCAAATAAAAGTATGATAATCCTAAACATTTTATGTAATATTATGCAAATTTAAATATAGTCATATCTCACCTTATGTCGTTAATTTGTTTCAAGATTCATTAAATTGAAAAATGACGTAAGTCAAATAAGCTCTTTAAAAAACAACCTAGATCCCATATAAATAATCCCGTAACGTTGCTAATAACATTTTTAAGTTTCTAAATAATTCTATAAGTTTCAATAACCAGCTCATACTGCAATTGGATAAATGGTCAAGGTATTCTTGTATGCAGTGTAGAAAGTTGAACAAGAGTAAACTTTAGCATAAAGATGCAGTGTCTAGCCATATAGCAAAAGTAACATCACCATCAATTCACTAACTTATTTATGTTGCATTTTATGCCTCTGAGACCTAGCCTTTAGTAGACTTATTTTTTCCTATTAACAAAAAAAGACATAAAGTCGAAACGACTTAAGTCAAGGTATGACTGTACTAGGATACTAATACATATCATGCTTTCAATCAAAAAGCTCTATCTCTTCAATTTGATATGCATTTTTGTTTCTTAAAATATATTTTTTGTGTAGAAAATTTAGTTTAATGAACCACATAACTAAGAATGTATATATATTTTTTAAATATAGAAATTTGACATTTCCTGATGGAAGCCCATATTTTTCAAATTATTTTGATACATTTTTTGATTTATATGTTCTTGTAACAACTGCCAATAATCCAGATATAATGTAAGTATAATCTTTAAAATAAATTACATTTAATAAAATTTATATATTTTTAATTATATAATCAGTTTGTTGATTTCTATAAATGCGATTTTACAGTTTTGTTCATTGTAATAATAAAGATAGAAATATTAAGATTAACTTTAAATATAACTTATATTCTAAAATAATTTTCTATTTTTTTTTTTTTTATAATATAAGTATTTAATATACCATGCCCATGATAGAGGATTTCTCTTGGAAGATTGTCATTAATAATATAACATATCTTTTCTGATCACAATTTCTAAAGATTCAGCTGTTGTCATTTAAATGAGATCTTTTACAACTTTTACTATACAAGTATCCCTCTAACATGGCTTCATGTTGGAGGGATTGGTTGGCTCATGGCTTCCTACAACACAGTTTTGCTCTAACATTATTTCAAAATTGCAGAAACCCTCATAATATGGTACTTCTACAACACAGTTCTTACTTAACACATTAGAAAATTACACTTACTCTCCTACAACACAAAACATTTTCATTAATTTTTGTAAATCCATACAGGAACTAGTGTTTCCAAATTCCTGACATTTTGGAATCTTTGGGAATTGAGAACGGGAAATCCTATTTCCCGAGAATTCCCGAAATAATCTGTTTTATTAATTTTGTTGATCATCTGTAAAATGGCTATAACAGTAAATATTAATAAAAGCCATAGAGAAGGTAGGGCAAGTGGGTTCGTGGCTCAGTGCAATCCTCTAAAAGATTGCACTGGAAGTGCAATCTTTTAGAGGATTCGAGACACTCCTATATGTAAAAGGTCAACGCAAAAAATGAGTAAATAAAGTTTTCTAAATGGCAATCGACTGGAATTTCATGACTAGTGCATCTCTTGCCTGAGCGCTAAACAGGGGTCACTATGGTATCATTTTGACTAGGTTTCTGTTACATTTCAGGTTTTCTGAAAATATAAACAATGTAATTAATTCAAACTTTATTTAACTAACTTATAGTATACAATGAGAATTTACGTGTATCACACAATGTACTAACAAACAATTCAATTGTCAGCTGCAAACAAACTGATCAAATGTGGTTGGTAGTATCGGCAGTTACTTTATGGAAATTATTTATCATGGAAAACAGAAACAGTCTGTGTTTACACAGAGAAATATTTATTTTCACAGCCCAGGATTTGATTACAATATCATATTAAGGTAAACTACTTTATATTTCCTTAGTTAATTCACTTGAAGATGACTTTGTATTCAAATCCTGGATCGTGAAAATAAATATTTTTCTGTATAAACATAAACTGTTTGCTGTTCTCCATGATCAAATTTGCTCGATTTACAAGAGCTTAAATTAGTTTGTGTAATCCAATTCTGGTATCGCACGTGTATTTCTAGTGGTGTGTAATATTGTAACACAATATAACAATGTTATTGAGGAAAAATGTCTACAAGATACATTGTGAATAGTATGTTTATTTCCCATTGTGGATAATACTGGGTTGTAGGAGCCAATTTTCCTGATTTCTCAACAAATTTTCCTCGGGATTTGGGAATGGGAAAACGAAAAAATTCCCAGGAACGGGCAGGAAGGAATTCTCACCAGGAAACGCTACTAGGAACACACAATACACACATAAAATGCAATCATTGAGAAATACTTTGCTAAGCAGCAGCAACACATTTTCCTTGATACTGTCCTATAACTTTTTGTAGCAAGTTCCTGTGGTATGCCCCTGTTGATGACTCTTTTTGTAATCTGTCAATAAGACTTGTCCATCTTTTGGTCAGTAGAAAATATGACTTTGCTGAACGGTTTTCTCTTGGGTTATTCTGGTGAGACCATATTTGAATTCTCATTTCCAATGTTTCACAGTCTTGTATAATGGACATTCCTCACCGTACATAGCTGACGATTCTTTGTGGATTGTTTGTGTAGTTTCCTCTTGAAAATGAAGGAATTATATCATTGCTTGATACTCAATTTCATCCAGCAAATTAGTCTTGGTAATTATTATCTACTATCACACTTCTAATTTTGGTTAAACAGGACAGTCAAAACAAAAAAGATATACATATTAGTAAGACAGTAAACTATCATTGCTTACAATTATAGATATGTAGCACACATACACACTCATGGTGAGGCTAAGAACTTTTTGGTCTCCCCTCATATTTACAGTTTTATCAATTATAAATTTTTTCTATCTTAAAAATATTTAATTTAATATATCTATATGTTCATCAGATATACATCTTCAAAATAATAAACTTAATGTAAAAAAGTAGCAATATTTCTATTGTTCATATTTATATAACCATTTAAAGAGCATCACTTAAAATAGGAAAAACTAACTCATTAATAATAATCACACTGCTATTAAATGAGTTAATTATTCCTTATCAAAATGTTCTTTCAATTGGTTAAACTAAATATATATGAAAAAAATCTCATTTTATGTTATGTTTAAATTTCATATTTATATTTACAGGATGCCAGCATATGATGAAAATCATTTTTTTGCATTTTTCTTTCTTGCATATTTAGTAATATGTTTATACATATTCATGAATATCTTTTTGGCAGTTGTATATAATAATTATAGGAAGCATTTAAAGGTAAAATCTTTTAGTTTGTGTTATAGTTTGTATCAAAGAAATTAGCAGTTTTTTTTCCTTATATATCTCAAATAGTATAATTCTAAAAAATTTTTCAAATATCCATTGCACTTTTTCACATTATATAATTTGAAAAAACAGTAAATTTTGCTTTATAATATTATTTGATACTTTTACATTGCTTTATCCCAAGTTTGTTTTATTTACTCTGTCACACGTAATTTCCAATTATATAAATAATTTTTTCTGGAATTTTTACATAGATTGAATTTATTTGGAAGTCAAATTTACCATATACAGTAGACTCCCAATTAGCTAAAATTAGATTTATGCAGATTGTGGATTAACCAGGGATCCACACCACATCCACACCACATCCAACCACTTCCAGGTTGTGGATTAACCACAACCTGGAAGTGATGATTAATTAATGTTTTATCTTAGATGTGTTTATCTGGAAGATTTTTAAACATCTCAGCTTAATTTCTTTATTTTATGTTAAATAATTCCCAATAAAAGTTAGATTAAAACAAATTACTAAAATTAAAACAAATCTTTTGGAAACAAATTTTTTTCATAAGATTAGTTCTAATATTTGATTATTCAATAATTCTGTTATAAATATTAAAAACATTATAAATATTGTTAAGACTGTACTGATGAGAACTTAGTATAAACCTAAAATATTATACAAAGTTTTTTTTTATGTTTTATAAATGAAATTTCTTATTCTAACTATAAGTGCTAAGTTTTTGTTGGTTCTTCTAATAGTCTTACAAGGGGAGATTCAGACATTTGGGTCACCGATTTTTTTTAAATTTTGCATATTTATAGTAGTTCCCTAGGACAATATAATGCATGAGCAATAAAGTGCACAACTCAAGCATTGTCGAGAAAATCGCACGAGTTTTCGTATTGAGTTCATATATTCTAAAATTTAATTAACTCTCGAATGCTCCAGGATTGTCGAGAAAATCGCACGAGAAGTTTCGTATTGAGTTCTTCAAGCATTGTCGAGAAAATCGCACGAGAAGTTTCATATTGAGTTCATGTTAACTTTCGAATGTTTCAGTAGCATAGTGGTTGAAGATTTGCTTTTATAATTGTGTGATCACAGGTTCAATTTTTAGCTTTGACAGTTTTTTTATTTTTATTTATTTATTTTATTATTATTATTTTTCTCTTACATTGTTTATATAAATACAGTTATTTATATTTTTTTTATTTGTTTTAAATATTTTATATATGTTTATATCAACGATGGTTTCTATATATTTTTTGTCAATAGATGACGCCACATTCTATTCTGTAATAATACTAACTTTCTGACTGTAAAATGAGTGTGGTGCATTTGAAAATTACTTCTCTCGGCATTTGTAACAAATAAAAACTATTCCGAATGACTTTCGTCGATAAAGTTTTTAACAATCATTAAATGTAATAAAAATCAAACAATGTTTATCAAAATCAGTTCCACGAGGTTGAAGTTGATTCACAATTAACGAACGATATAGGCCAGTTAAGAAGCCGAAGATGTATGATTTCACAAATGACATAGGCCAGTTAAGAAGCCAAAGATGTATGATTTCATTTCATTTGAAACAAAAATAAAATTAGTGAATCTAGCTAAAAATCATCCCACTTGGAATCTATGCACTCTCCATAGAAAAGGTTCTCGTAAATTATTAAAGATGGGAAAAAATATCAAAATTGGAGGAATATTTGCCAATAAATAATGCTATTATCAATAATTATAAATTAGTATTAATAGTTAATTATTACAAGTTAATATTCTTATAGAATGGAAAGTGGCACCATCTGTTGACAAAAAAAACAACGTATATATCAGTATATACATAAAATATTTATAACAAATAAAAAATATAAATAACTGTATTTATATAAAACAATGTAAAAGACCAGTAATGACATGTAGCTGTGAAACATGGGCCCTTATAAAGAAAATGGAACAGAAACTAGCAATAACCCAAAGTATGGAAAGATCCATGTTAGAATTCACCAGGAGGGACTGCAAGACCAATATACAGATAAGAGAACAAACCAAAGTAGAAGACATAATGGTAACAGCTAGAAGTAGTAAGTGGCATTGGGAGGCCACATAGCAAGATACACCAATAACCAATGGATAAAGAGAAATACAGAGCGGTAATCAAGACAAGGGAAAAGATAACCCTCCATCATTTATATGGCAGGTAATACAAAAGATGGAGAGATGATATAAGAAAAGTAATCGGTTCCCAGTGGATGCAGATTGTACAAGACAGATATATCTGGAAACAAAAGAAAGAGGCATATATATATCCAATAGTGGATGAAATAAGAAATGATGATGACACTTACTGCTCAATGCCATAAGAATCTGTTTAAAACTGTATTTATTGAGTTACCTGCATAATTTTCAAATTGGTCTATCAGTACATTGGTGCAGTCATTGTATGTTATAGTTTAATGCAAGTTTTTATTCTCTAAAATCATAAATTTGATATTTTTCATAATTTTTTTTCTAAAGAATAGTAAATATTGTAAAATGTGTGAAATTTTCATAAAACTTCATTTAACCCATTGAAGTCAGTGATTGTTTTCAAAATAAACCTAATAAATATGCAAAAAATTAAAATTGCAAAATTTTGCTTAATTATTCAAATTAAAATTGTGAAATCTTGAAATTTTTACAATTTATTTATATTTTTTATTGTCATTCTAAAGATGTAAAAATTTTCTTCAAATTTTATTTCTTTCACAACTTTTTGTTCATTATATGAGATCAGAGAAAACATGATTTTTTAATATGAAATCTTAGCCATCCAACAAAAATGTTTGGTATTTTTTGAAAATGACAAGTCTTATGAATAAAATAAACTATGAATGAAGAAAATTGGACAATATTTAAAAAAATTATCAATAAAAAAACCAAGTATTATGCAAATTTTCATTAAATAAGTTAATTAATTAATTAGTTGAAAAGTAACCATAAATTTATTAAAATATTGTCAGTTTTTTGAATAAAATATATTTATTGTTATGTTTTTCCTTCATTTCAATAATTTTTATTTTTATTTTTTTATAAATTTTTGAATTTATAATCAAAAATACAACATATATGAAAATCGTCCACTCTTGTACATAAAACTGCTATAACATTTTCTACTTTACTTTAATTGGCTTGCAGATGCTTTGTTAACATACTACATCCAATACCACATGCAGCACATTAAAGCTGGCTTGGCTGCAATTTCCTGCACAGTAAAGCTGGCTTGGCTGCAAAATAACTGGCAGATATAAAACAATAAAAGTGCTACAACTCTTTTTATAGCCTGAGGTTGTTTACATTAGGATTTTCTCATATTTTACTTAACTATCAATAAAAGTAAAGCAGTAAATGAATAAATAAGTAAAAATATTGTTTATTTTAACAAAATTAATCAAAACTTTTGTATTATTGGCAACATTTTTTCAGTTTTACAAATTTTAGAGCTCATCATACTAAAATTTCATGTTTTACTTAAAATTTTCAAAATCAAAATAAGATTACTAAAATATAATAGAATAGAAAGCAGAATCAATAAGATTCGATGAAACATAATCTAAATTCTACTAATGCAATCCATTCACATTCTCTATCTTTAAAACATAATCTAAAAACAAATTTCAGCACTCGAAAAATTTAGGATTCATCATCGGAGGCACATATTTTCATCCAATAATTGAAAAAAACTTCTCCACAATAGCTGCACTGCATAACTCGGGAGTGAATTTTTTTAAATTATTTTTTATTCCACTTCTTATTCCATGATGTACAGACACACTAATGGATCTTAACAGGTTAATCTGCATTTAATAAATATTTATTTGTTTATTATATAGGATTTATTATATAATTGTAAAATGATTATTTACAAATATAATAAAATTTTTAATAATATAAAATTTTACACTTTTTGCCATTAAACTATAAAGTAACTGCTGATACCTGATTTTTTGATAATTAATTACAAGATTTTTATGAAATATAATACAAGATTCATTTCTGTTCCATTATATGAAATAAATTCTCTTGATTTTAAAAATAAAAACCAAAAATTTTTCTTTGACCAAAAAGTAAGCAGACTAGTTTATGTAAAATAACAAATATATCAAAAAACAATCACAAAACATCTGTCCATTACAATGATCTAAATTTGACTCTGATGCACTTTGCTAAGCAGCACTATGTTAACAATTCCAAAATAATAAACATGCTTCAAACTGCTTATATTATTTACAAGAAAACATATATCTTGTTTAATGTCTGGGTTAGGTTTTTGAAAATCAAGACTTTAGCTAAAACGGTGTTAACTAAAATAAAAAGTTCCATAGGCCTAATATTATAATTCAAGATTATGTTACTAGAATAATTTTTTTTCTGATACTAGAAACAATACTATTTGGTAACTTTTGTTATCTAATCTTTAATGCATTGTTCAGTAATGTAATGGCATGAATGAAAGCAAGATTTACCTGTAAACTGCAGTTAATGCCTTGATTTATGGAAAATAATATTTTTCTAATAAAAGTATTTTATCATTCACAGGTGTTATGTCCATAGTTATTTTTTAATGTCAATTCTCATTAATAGCAGTGCAAATTCTCAATCATTCATTATTTCCAGGCCATATCACATACCATCTATACCTATACACAGAACTGGCCCAACGGCAGGCGGCACCTTGCTGCAAAGTTCTTTTATAGCGCCCCCTATATTTTTTAAAGACAAGAGTGGCTAAATAATCTTATAAGACACTCCCATACAGTAGCGCCTTTATGCTGTGCATCACTTGCATCGTGTCTTGGGCCGACTCTGCCTATACAGGTCAGCTGGATTGTACAAGAGGAGGATAGATGAACTGGGCCTAGATCCCTTATATAAATGTTTCAAGAAGTGGGATTCAAATTTGATTTCGAGCCTCTATTTGGAAAGTCAAAGCATTTCTATGCAGGAATCTAACTGATTGTCCTATTACAATGTAGATTAACACAGTGTTCATAGACAATATTATATACTTAAGTTAATAATCATATGTAGTTATCTGTTTTCAACAGTAACTACTATAACTTAGGTTTCCAATTAGTTTTCTGTCTCTTATGCAGAGAAATGCAGAATTTATTCCATTCTGCTGTTTTAAAAACTTTAATCTTTTAATTAATTTATCATTTGCTGTAACATAATAGTGAAATAATGTTAAGTGAGGTGACGTTAAATAAAGACCTACTATATTAAATTTTATCAATAGTTTTTTCAAATGTAAGATGATAATTTTAAATTGGTCTTAGAAGCAAGTATTTGATTAATATGCTAATCTTGTAAATTTTTCCTTCTATTTCACAATTTTGCTTATATGGCTTATCTTAAATAGTTATAAAATCACTTTATAATCATGAATTCAATATTATTATTATTGTGCAAAGCTGAACTCCTTATGATATAAGTTAGGAAATCTGAAACAGAAAGAATTGATATATCTTTGTGAGAGGAAAAAATATATGTATGTGAATCAAATTCAAAACAGCTCTAAAGCATGGGGAAAACATTACACACTTAAGTGCTCAAGTAAACTACAAAATACTTTAATTTAAAAATCTTTCAGATTTATTTTAAGCCTTTATCAGTAAACTACAAACTTTAGAACAGATTACATTCTAACATAACTCATAAAAAAAAAATAAAAGAATTAAATTGTACTGTAATTTATTTGAGCATTTAAATGTGTAATATTTTTTCCTGGTTTAGAGCTGTTTTAAACTTGATTTTCATAGTAAAGAATGTAATAGTAGTAATAAATCATCAAATGTAAGTATGCAAGTAATTTAAAATTAAATTTAGTCTTCAAGCATAAAATATATTCTAAACATGTATTCTTGTTATAATTAGACAGACTTCTTAATTTCTATATATGTTAGAAATAAAATTTTATATATATAAAGTTTTACATCTAACATATATTTAATATTTGAGCAATAAGAAAATCATTTTAAAATTCAAATCAATGAAATTCTATTAGGATCATTTTGGCTGTTTGTTTAAAGTGAATATAATAATTCTTGCTTGTTTTTTTTATCCATTGTTTTTATATTTTGATATGACTGAAGATGATGAATTAAAGCTATACTCTGCAACAAGTTAAGAATGAAGCACTGTGGAAGGTAGGTGACCGATAACCTGTTTTCGACCAAATATCACTCCGCAGGACTGTGCGATTGTCGGAAAAAGGGGGAGACCCATTTGAACTAATGCCTCACTGACACGTGTCGCTATTATATTGATATTGTAATTTAATTTATTTTGCACTACTTATTAAATAACCGGATTAAATTAATATTATATGCCTGAGTCCGTTTTAAGTTTGTTCTTTCAAAATAAGTAAATTCTTGAATATTTTAACTTTATTTGAAAGTAATGTTTACATGAATAACATGACAAATTTTATGTTTTTAATAATCTATTTATACAGAATGTTTTTTTTTTTTTGAACTTTTATTTTACACGTTTTACGAAAAAAGATAATGACTCAACAGAAATAAATCATTCCTGTTTTACAATGACAAAAACACTACTTTTGTGAAAAATCACTCTCCTCATCTGCAGTGTCGGTGCTGCTGAAATTATCCGTAATTATCAGACTCTCCACATTTTCATCAATCATGCCATCTAATTCCCACATCCTTCTTTCTGTTTTTTGGATGTGACTGTCATAATTTCTCCAATTTTCTGGTGTTACTCTTGATATAGCTTCATAACATAGCCTTTCGACTTCATTCAGCTTAAATGTTTTATTTTGTGTGGCCACATAGCCTTTAACCTGACTCCAAACCATTTCTATGGGGTTTAATTTGCAATGATATGGAGGAGCTGTAAAACAGAATGTCCCAGGCTAGCTGCTAAACAATATATCTTATAAATGTCGTATTTATGTTTCACTGAATGTACAGTTTGTAATAGTTCGGCTTTTATGCTATCCTGCAGCCAAGCCTGAATATTGCATTTTTTCCAGGCAGTGATAGGGAGTTTTTCTAACTTAACACTATGGTATGGCACATTATCCATCACAATTACACTATTTGGCAAAAGCTTCATTTTGAACCAGTTCTCAAAATAATTGCCATCCATTTCCTCGTGATAATCAGTCTTACTTGTTTTAGAATGAAATATATGCAGCGCACCTTCAACAAATCCATTTTTATTTCCTGCATGCACTATAATAAGCCTTCCACCTTTTCTCGATGGCACTTTCAATCCAGTAGAAAGGCCTGAAAAAAGGCTTCTTGAGAACTCGGAATTGTAGTGTCTTGCCATACCAAAGTTTTGGTATGGTCGGCATTTACCCAAGTCTCGCCCAAAAAATAAACTGGAATTCCTCCTTTTCTTAGTTGCCTAATTGCTCATAAATATTTCCTTCTCCAAATTATCAGGTCCTCGCGATCTATTAAGGCACTGTCCCTTTGACGCCTCCGATACTCAAAGTCCATATTTTTTAACAACCGTTGAAATGTCTGTAGCATAAAATTTCGCAAATCTTCATCATTGTTTACTTCGCATATAACTTTACATGCAGTCAGAATCTCATTCCGTAAATAAAACTGATGAACTTTACAGCGAATGCAGCACAATTCAAAATCATTGTAATTTGTTAATCTATTGCGTAATCCAACTGCACCTTCACGTTTACCAGAGGGAGAACAAGGCTTCCCAGATGTTTTAACTTCTGACTTGATTTTATATATAGTAGTTTTCCTACACCTGTTAATTCATTGGTCATAATGAACAGTGACCAGATAGATTTCGACGGATTTTGTGCATTAAGTTTTGAATAGACATTTATCACAATCTGTCGAGTCTGACTGCTCAAGACAACTCCTTTTCCAAAACGACGAAAAAGCTCCAGTGAAGAAGACGCTATAACTGACTCAAAGGATCATGGGTAAAAATGTATTGTTTCGATGTTTATTATTTGTATTAATCGTCAATGAATGTATTTCGTTTCTATCAGAAAATTTGTACTTTGCATATCAGGTTCATTTTTGGATTCAAAAGTAATATCTATTAACAATACTATTAAACTGCTTCAACTAAGACTACTTAAATAAATGAAAACACAGCACTTCTTGCAGTAAAGTATTAAACTAAATTTATTAGCTTAAATACAAGCGAACGTTTTCGATGTGCTACACATCCTCTTCCTCTTTGCAAAAAAAACATTAACCAAAATAATTCATGTACAAGCACTAATCTAAAACAAATGATATAGTATATATCATTTGTTTTAGATCATGCATGTTTCATCAAAAAACAAAGAAAATATAACACAAAAGAATTTGAATTCAATGAAAATGCAATTTGTTATGTCCATAGAAAACTAATCATCATTATTTGTTTATTGGATAGCTGCATTATAAAGTGTTAATTTACAACTTAAGAGGATCTGGATTCAATTCCAGCTCATTTATTAGTTTTTTCTGATTGAATTCATTTTGAACCTATGAACCCCATCTATTGTTTTTTTATGATCAATCACATCACAATACTGACTATACTAGCCAAGTGAATACACTTTGTTTAATCATAAGGACCTGGAAACAAAACCATTTCCCACGTTTGAAATATATATGAGGGATCCATGTGGCATAAAACAGGACAGATGATGATAGCACATCGAAAACGTTCGCTTGTATTTAAGCTAATAAATTTAGTTTAATACTTTACTGCAAGAAGTGCTGTGTTTTCATTTATTTAAGTAATATCTATTCCATTCACATTGAATTATTTGTGTTAGAGTAATGGATTATTTCTTGTGTTGGAGAGAGAAAGCTGTAAACAGAGTCCATACTTTCCACAGTGCTTCATTCTTATCTTGTCGCAGATTATAGGTGTACTGATTAGCCTACAATCTTTTTAAGGAATAATGAAGATATATATATAATTTTCATTATTCCTTAAAAAGATTGTAAACATTAGAAAATTGATTCCAGTCTAATCAATACACCTAGCTTTAGTTCATTATCTTCAATCTTATCAAAATATTAAAACAATGGCAGAAAACAAACAAGAATTACTATATACATTTTAAGCAAACAGCCAAAATGATATTAAAACAAAGAAATTGCATTTCTAATAATGAAATTCTATCAGTGTTTTAAAATCTATATTCCTATGGCTCAAATATTGAATTTTAGAGAAATTTTTTAAACAGGATTTGAATTGCATAATTTATTTTCAAAACAACTATTTGTAAATAATAATAAATAATAATAATAAATTCTATTATAATAAAACTCATAAATAAAAATTAATAAATAAATCTATGAAAGTTTCTCAACTGAGGAGCATGAGGAATAGCATAATATATATTTTAACCCCAGTTTACAAGATTAAAGCATTTCTGAAAAATGCATATAAAGTGAAGTCTAAATTGGAATTAATTTCCATCAAAAAAATTATAGTGCATTCTTGAACTCAAAAAATGACAATCTTTTTTCACTGAAATATGTTCAAATACCATCTAATTATGTAAATGGTGACAAAATAATTTCTATAATTAGTGTTTAAATGTCATGAAAAAAACCTAAATAATAGAGTTTTCTTAGAGATCTTAATAAAGAAGCTAGTTGCCAGCATCTGAAACATTATAAATGCTTCCATTTGTACAGATTAACATGCTCTCATTATTACTCAGAGTATCCAGATTCAATTCCAGGTCCTACATCTACCTATTCATTTAGAGAAAATTAGGTTCAGCTCATTCATCCCTATTCTTCTAAATGGCTATAATGTAAATCAGTCATCATATTCAGGTTCAATTTCAAATCCCACATCTTCAGACTTTCCAAGAGGGGTCCAGGCTCAGCCTGTTCAACTAATCTTTAAACTTTCTAGTTGACTCCACCAAGTTATGGGTAGGTCATGATGGCACTGGAATGTTTTGCCACTTAGTAACTGCTGATCAGAAAGCAAAAGAAAGTTATCTAGGAATATAATGGAAATTATATTTAATAGCCTTTGATTAAAAAGAAGCCTAAAAATTGGGAAGAAAGGTTAAATATGTCTCCAAATGTTGATACTTGTGTAGTTTGGCAATTTCATAAGTATTCTTTGCAAAAAAAACATTAACCAAAATAATTCATGTACAAGCACTAATCTAAAACAAATGATATAGTATATATCATTTGTTTTAGATCATGCATGTTTCATCAAAAAACAAAGAAAATATAACATAAAAGAATTTGAATTCAATGAAAATGCAATTTGTTATGTCCATAGAAAACTAATCATCATTATTTGTTTATTGGATAGCTGCATTATAAAGTGTTAATTTACAACTTAAGAGGATCTGGATTCAATTCCAGCTCATTTATTAGTTTTTTCTGATTGAATTCATTTTGAACCTATGAACCCCATCTATTGTTTTTTTTTATGATCAATCACATCACAATACTGACTATACTAGCCAAGTGAATACACTTTGTTTAATCATAAGGACCTGGAAACAAAACCATTTCCCACGTTTGAAATATATATGAGGGATCCATGTGGCATAAAACAGGACAGATGATGATTTTAGTCCCAGTATGCTATAATCTACTTTTAAAACATTTCCTCATTATAAATTTTTCATAAAAGTGGAATAAAGCTTGTAAATTGAATTTTCAGTTCAAATTATATTTACTCACAAAATCTTATACTAGGGCCTTGTAAACTGGGGTTGATCTGTATTAAAAGTGCAGTAAATATTAAGGATTTATTTTTATCTCTGTTCTGGTTCAATGGAAAAAAAGTGGGAAATCTAGATTAATAAGATATTTTTAAATTATTATTTATATAATTATATATTTTTAATATGCTTTATGAAAATTACAATTAAATAAATATATTCATCATACCCAGATATTTATGTATTTTAGAAATTGACAGGATAATTTTAATTTTATATTGCATGTGCAATTTAAAACATCAATTTAATCATACTTCTTTTTATATATTAATTAGGCTGTGTACCTAGTGTTTCCTGTGAATTTCTGGCATATAAATTGCAATGAGATATTAGTTTCTGGTTTACAAATTTTTTTGATAGTTACATATGATATTCTACTTGTAAGCAAAGCTGGAAAAATCAAAATCTTTAGGTGTGATGATAATATTATAGTGATGTCATGTGTTGTAACTTTTGTGACTTCACACATTGATGTTTTATGATATTATCCA